>PVJD01008960.1:0-67407 GCA_004026545.1 Mormoops blainvillei
AAAAAAAAAAAAAAAAAAAAAAAAAAAAGCGCCAGCTCTGCAATGCAGGATCTGGGAAGTTTTGGTTCCATGAGGAAATGTGGGTCGTGCTCATTTCATTTGCTTGTTCCTGCTAACCTACTGTCCGCCTGACTCCCGCACAGTCTCACATCTCAGTAAGAGGCACTGCAGCTCAGAAACAGGGTCATGGGCAGGGGGCTGGAGCAGAGGGTTGGAAGTAGGGGTTGGGGGCTAGAGCGCTGAGAGAAGGATTCCGTGGGGCTGGGAGGGCCAGGCTGGTGGGAGGGGACACTTTCATGAGGCATGGAGGCTGAACTTGTCTTCTGCACCCGTGTTTGTTCTCCAGCTGGACTGGGGTTAGTGTGAACTTCTTCCAGATCTCCTCCCCTCTCTCCCCACCCTACCCCCAGCTCCTCCCTATCCCCAGTTGGCAGAAGGACTTTCTCTTTCCTGTCCACTAACTCTATAGACCACTGATACAGAAAGAACCTTTGCTTTGTGTCCCTGATCCCACAAATCCCTGAACTCTCCTTGTTTTAATCCTGGAACGGGTGTTTGTGTACCTCTGTGTGGTGTCCTCCTTCCTACAAAGAGGGGCCCGGCAGCCTTATTTGGGGGGCCCAGACTGCAGGAAAACCAAGCCTTGGCTACAGGCTGACATTAGCACATGAGCTCCAAGGCTGGCTTGGGCCATTCTGTGCTCTTGGCTTGGGAAGGCCCTTTGTTCATTTGGGACCTAGGGCTCTGGGTTGTATAAATGCCAAGGGGCTGCCTGGGAGGAGACTATGCCTGGGGAAACCATATTTCTTTCCTGGGTGTTTGCTCCTCTGGTGGCTCAGGAGAGACAAAAGGAGACAGTAGCAGGATAAAGAGTCAGGAGAGGAGGAGAAGGGCACCCAGTGCCCTTCACTCCTTCCCCATCTTTCTTCCTGTTTCTCTGGCCAGCAGAGGACAGGGCCGAGTGTGTTTGTGCCGGCTCGAGGCTCACGCGGGCTGCCCAGGTCACATGGGCTGGGCATGTGCAGCCTGCTCCATTTCTACCACAACAACTCGCTCATAAACAGCCGGGCTGCTGCTGGCGGTGGCGGCAGAGACATGTGCAAGCGAGGGGGTGGGGCACGTGGCCCTGCCCGAGCCAAGGGAAGGCGCTCGCTCAGCACTGCCTCTCCCCTCCCCTCCCCACACTGGGGCTGCCTTACCACAGGAAATTCCTAGTGCTCCCTTGCTGCTGCAAAACATGTTTTGGGGAAGTGACTTTCAATAAGGATGGAGTTAATGGACTATTTAAAAAGAGATAGAATGGGTAATTAATCTGAGACCAACTTCTGCTCATCCTTGCCCCTTCTTATATCCCTGTACTCCTTGGGGTAGAGGGCTGAGCAGGAGTCACATGTTGCCAAGTCTTACCTGTCACTTCCTCCTAAACTATATAAAATTGGAGCCAGCCAGGCACCCGTGGAGAGTGTTGGGGTGAGAGGCTGGGGTTCCCTAAAATGGTGGTCCCAGGATTAGTCAGCATCACCTCAGAACCTATTACAAATGTAAATTCTCAGGGCCCATTGAATCAGAAACTCAGCAGTAGAGCCCAGCAATCTCAGTTGTAAGGAGCCCTCCAGGTGATTTTGATGCCTGCTAAAGTCTGAGAATTGTTTGTTCCTGAGCCATCTATCAGGCCCGGAAGAGAGCCGAGCCCAAGATCTAGGGAGTCCACCTCCCCTTTTTGTGCTGCTTCCTTTCAAAGTTTGCCCAGAAAGCATAACCAGATAAAGTTAGACTCCGTATAAAAAGCATTTATTAAATGCCTACTGTGCGCAAGGTTTCTGGAAATAAGGGCAAATGAGCAGTGGGAAGATGAACAGCTGAGGTTTGATGGGAAGGGCAGGTACTGGGGGAAGAATGTGGGGGAGAGGAAGCTAGGGTTGTAATTGTTTACCCTTTCTCCATCTTACCTATTGTCTTTCTACCCTGAGGCTCCTATTAGAGCAACTGATTGGAGTTTAAACGGTTCTGAGGCTGGAGGTAGAAACTGGTTGCTTGTCTATTTTTGCTGGCCATGGGGATCCCAAGTTAGTTGAGCCACAGGTCCTTGCCTCCCCGTACACAACTACAAGAATATGAGCAACACGTACATGCACACGTGTGCACGTGTGTGCACGCACACGCGCTCCCTGGGATCTCAGAGGCAGGGGTAGGGAGAGCCAAGAATAGGAATGAGGTCCCACTGCGTTGGAAGTACCCCCACAAAATGAATTTAACAGATAACGAGCAGGAAAAGTCTTTCAATGGGGGAGGGTGGGGACAGTCCTGGCCTAGTCGCGCTTCCTGTGATCCAGAAACTGACCAGAAGAAGCAGAGGGTCTCTAAGGCAGTCACAAAGGCTCCTGAGAATGAAACTTGAGCCTGGAGAGCTGAGTGACTAGAGAATGAGGGGCTGGGATCAGAAGGGTTCCCTGACACAAGCAAATAGACCAAGGGTGAGCATGGGTGGAGTGGGGGTGTTGGTGGGTTTGAGGGGTGGGTAGAGGAAGCCAGGGATGGGAGCCTTGCTCAGCCCCTCTCCTCTGGCCTTCCCTCCTCCATCACATGCAGACTTTCGGGAGCACAGCTCCTCTTACTGCCTCAGTTGTGACCAGTTGACTCCTGGCCTCTCCATGCTTCATTTTTTGAGGAATATGCTCTCCTCTGATTCTCATAATGCCCTTTCTTTTGCTTCTTTGCAAGGTTTACTCTCTGCCTGAAAGGCTCTGGGCTCAAGGAGCAGACATCCCTGCAGGCTCAGCTGCAGTGACCTACATCAGCTCTCCCCAGGCCCTGGGTGTGGGGGCTGAGGTTTCAAGATAGGAACTTGGGAATCTGGCACAGGTCTATAGATGATGACGTCAGGAAGGCAGGCTCCAAAAGTGTTATAGACCAGAAAGAGTTCGTCTGCCTGGTGCCAGCAGAGCCAAACACTAAACATCGAGAATTGCAGAGGAGAAATATTGGCTATTTTTTGATGAATGGTGCCACCCAGGAGAAAGGGGAGCTAATGCTCGAAAAATGGCATGTAGTTACAGATCATATAGGGCAAAATCACAAGACACCATGGGTTAGGGGTTGTACTCGGACTGATTGTTTGGAGGTGAGGTAAAGGTAATAAATCATTTCTCCAGGTCTTAAGGACTTTTCTGAGGTCTTTTCCGGTGTTCCTCTGCTCAATTTCATGGGCAAGTAGCCAGGAGATAGTTCCACCCTAGAGGTCAGGAACTGAAACATAACATACTTAGGTCAAGATGTTATCTTTAGCCTGACAGAAGTCCAGCCTGTGTGATCCTTGGTCAGGGCTACTGTGTTGCTGCCTGGGGATTGCTGATTATTCAGGGGAAAGGCTAGGTCTGGGGTGCAAAGGTGGGAAAGGAGAGGGAGAGGGGGAGAGGGGGAGAAGGAGAGAGAGAGAGAGAGAGACAGACAGACAGACACGATTTCTAGGATTTAAAACTTATTTCATGAGTCATAAGGACCCTCAGTTACAAAAGTGGCCATGAAGGGATGGTGAGGCAGGGGGCGCCACAGGACTGAGTTCTCACTTGGTCATTTGTAGATGGTATCAGGAGACTCTTACCCTCAAATGCAAACACATTTCTGAGCACAACCCCTTGGATCGGTGCCCGAGGTCTCTGACAGGCCTGGTCTCTGTCCATTAGATTTGGGAGTGGTTTCTGCTGCTCTTCATTCTTGCTGAACTACCCCAGTCTGCTGCAGCTGGCTGGGAAGGCTTCCTTGGGCTTGATATGGACCAATGAGTTCATATTTCACGAAAATGGAGGCTGAGTACAAGTGGTCAGATATGCAGAAATCCACTCCCAGGCTTTACTATATAGGGACATATGTACTTCCTTAGATCCAACGGATCTGAGAAGGATCCATAAGGACCCAGAACTATAGTACCGTTTATAAGTCCCTTACCTCTGACCCCTGGCAGCTGAAACGCTCCTAGCTACAGGCCTCCTGGAACAGGGAAGTCAGGTTCTGAAATAGATGCTTTTTCTCTCTGTCACTATGAACCACAGTGTTTAGGATGCCCGCTGCCTCCAGATTGTGGATGTTTTGCCCTGGCAAGGAAATCCTATTGAAGGGGCAGGAAATTAGGTGGTGGTGACAGAGAATGATAGATGAGTCTTTTGAGAGAGAGACAGACAGACAGACAGACAGAGAAAATGAATGAGCTCCAGCTGGTGAGCAAGCTGTGCAAAGGGTGGCGCTCCTGTCCAAAGGGCTTCCCCTCAGCCAAGCCCCACCCCAAAGCCCAGGAAGTCCACAGCTGGGCACCCAGCCAGAATGAGAGCATTTCTCAGGACTCTGACAGGCTGGGGGGATGGTGGTGGTGTTCCCACCGCGAGGGTGGGGGAGGGGAAGGAAATGCGCATGGGAGGAAATGGCCACAGAGAAGAGGGTGAGGGTAAGAGGTGGGGAGCTGATTCTCAGTGCCACGAGTCCCTTTTAGAAAGACCGGAGCCTGGATGCTTCCCAACAGCCACAACAAAGATCTGCAGTATCAGAGCAGATGACCCCTAGGTCACCTCTCTGCTCTCAGGGTCAATACTGACGTCCCACACTGTCCTCTGGAGATTGCCTCTCTCTTTCCCTTACTCTGGGGCTGTGGTTGAAGTTGAGCTCGGGAGCCCCCGAGTGGTGAATATCTGGAACTGCAGCTGGGCTGAGGGAGAATCCCATCGGGTCTCCCTCGGTGTCCCTCTACCAGGGCCCCTCCCTTCCCTCCCCAAGGCCCAGGATTCTGGAAATAGCACCTGATAATGGGAGTGCTGACAGATGCTATTACAGTAAAGCAAGTGTCTTCCCTAGTCCTTAACTTTCTAGCTTAATCCTTTTGGGGTTGGTTCCCTGGAAAATAGGACACTGCTTCCCTATCTGCCCTAGAACTCCTCCCATTCCCTTCCACATTGCCTTCCACAAATGTAGAACATGCTCAGAGGTAGCGTGCTTCTTGGCCATAATGAGGTCCCCCTCTTTGGACCCCAAGATCTGTTGCTGTTGGGCTATCTACTATTCATGATTTCTACGACTTTGGAGGGGTGAATAGCCCAGGGATTATTCTGGTTTTAAATCGCTTCCCTACCCTTCTTTTTCTGAGCACTGCCTGATACACAAGTCTTTCTCCCAGTCAGCCTCCAACCACATACCTTCCATCACCCTAATTCCCTTCCCAGTCTCTTAACCTCATATCTCATGTGGGGAAAAGAAGTGGGGAGGAAAATGGAGAAAGCCTAGGTCAGAATTTTCCCCAAGGAAACCAGTTCCCTCTGTTTTGCTTCATTTGACCTATTTTCTAGCTTTTTCTGGTTAGTCCCCTCTTCCTGTGCATCAAGCCTTCCCACTGGACTAATTTTTGCTGTCCTGCCCACTCCCCCTTCCTCCAACATGATCTCCTGGGGTTCTTCCCATCCAGGGCAAATGTTCCCAATGCTAAGATGAGACTCTGTTTTGGAAATAATTTATGTCAGCTTCAGGAGTAAGAGCCCATAGAGGCAGAACTACTTTGTATTGTTGGGGGAAGGGGAGGTGGTGAAGGAGGCAAAAAAAAGCAGAACACTCACCCTAGAAGAGGCCATGTTCCAGCTCTCCAGCCCCTAGTTAAAGAACCCTTGGTTTCTTGCCCCGTGTCTGAGGATCTCAGAGAGCTCTGTCATCATGAGAATTCTACAGGAAATGAAGGTGGAGTAGAGGTAACCAACTTTGCAACTAGGGGTTAACATTTTATCCAACTATACCCCCAAAGCAGTTTTCTTTTTTCAAATTGATTTTAGAGAGGAAGGGTGGGGGTTGAGAGAGGGAGAGATACATTGATTTGTTGTCCACCCCCCTTTTTAAAAAAAGGATTTTATTTCTTTTTAGAGAGAGGTGAAGGGAAGGAGAAAGAGAGGGAGAGAAACATCAATGTGCGATAGATACATTGATCTGTTACCTCTCGCATGCCCCCCAACTGGGGACCTGGCCCGCAACCCAGGCATGTGTCCTGACTGGGATTGGAACCTGCACCCTTTCGGCTCACAGGCCAGCACTCCATTCACTGAACCACACCAACCAGGGCTGTTATCCCCTTTATTGATTCATTCATTGGTTAATTCTTGTATGTGTCCTGACTGGCGATGGAACCCACAGCCTTGGAGCATCTGGACAAGCTCTGAGTTCCCCCTCCAGAGCCAAAGTAATTTTTTTTTTATGTTATCCCTTCTCTTGAATTCGTCTCATTTTCTGTGTGATCCTTCATGTTATTAACCAGGGGGCTATGTGGATATGAAATCACTTTAAGAAGCATCCACGTTCCCCCTATTGTACTCCAGCCTTCAATCAAATCTCGTCTCCTCCCCAGGCTGCTTCCCCACACTCACCCTGAAGGGGGCACTTTTGTTCACTCGTTAGTTGGTGCCAGCGAAAAGGCAGCCCCAGGAAGGAAACATAACAATTGGTCACGTGTTGGGGGTGGGGGTTCTCGCACGGGTTGCTGGGACAGGGAAGGGAGGTCCACGTGGAGTGGGCGGAGCTCACTGAAAGTTTTGGCGGGGCTGGCAGAGGAAGAAAAATACCCAAATTTGAGTTGTGATTTAAAAAAATAAAAAAGCAGCAGGGAGGGTGTGTCCTGCTCCGAGAGGCCCAGCAGAGGGGAGAAGGAGAGCGGCATGTGAGCATGCTGCTTGTGGATGCCTGGAACGCAGGGCACGGTGTCTGCGAGAAAGAGTTCTGGAGTAGGGGCGAGCTTCGGAGCCGGAAGCCTCTGTGGCTCCTTGCTGGTTCCCCATCCCCCCATCCTCCCGAAGAAGGGAAAAGTGGCCTCTCCACCCATGGTTTTATTTCGGTGCCATGTAGGGTTGGGCTATTGCCAGCCACGCAACCCAGTCTTTATTTACCTTTCCAAGAGTCTCAGGAAGCCGCCCAGATGAATCCTCTCTCCCTTGGGAAACAGCCAAAACAAGCCTCCTCTTTTCACTACCTAGTTCTGCCCCACTGTTAGCAGGGAAACACATCTTCACATAGTCTTTGAGCCGGAGGGAGCCTTAAAGATGATCTATTTCAATTTTCTTTTCGGGCTGGGGAAACCAAGAGCCAGACAGGTGAAAGGGCTTGCTTATGTGGTCTTTTCACACCATAGGCGTTCCCGTCAAAGAAAGGGAATGGTGAAAGTGGCTTTAAGTCCATCTGCGCCCTTAGCCAGAGGGCAAAAGGGAGTGATCATTTTCTCATTAGAGATAAAACAGGCAGAAAATTGTTTAGGGACTTGACTTATGGATCCTGCCAGTTTCCTGTCTCCCTCACAACTAGCAGCTCTGCTTTTTCCCTCTTGGCCTTTACTCTTGGCTATCTAGTGTTCTTGTATATCTTAGTTGAGGGATTACCACAGTTAAAAATCTAATGGTTTGGAAAGGAGAATTCTCTTCACTTCCTAGAAGAGCTTCTGGTCCCAGGTTCCAGTTTTCTGGTGGATTATCCACCTCATCCAGTGAATCGAGATCAGGAAGATTAGACTTCCAATCCCAAAATTCCAGCCTTTTGGCTTTAGGGAGAAAAGCATGTTTACTTCCTCTGGAGCAGTGAAATCCTAGACTTTGGATTTCAGAGCTGTAAAGCTTCCAGAAAAAAAAAAAATGTGAGGGACTAATATAAGATTACCACCTTTTTATTTTGCCCAGTAAGGACATTAAAAACTACTGGCACTAGTTGCTACTATCACCACAGTTTCACAAAATAAAGTATACTTTAATGCACACAAAATAGGAAGCATGTAATCTCAGCATAAATAAATTCTAGGCCACCCTGCATTGACTTGCATGGGTACTATATAGTGCCACCCCCACCCCCTTTTTGTTGAGGATTGGCTTCAGTTTTGTCTATTGGTCTCTTGGCCAGTGGTAGACAAACTACAGCTTGAGTGCCAAATCCAGCCCAATGCCTGTTTTTGTATGTGCCACAAGCTAAGAATAAGCTCAGAACTTTTGAATAACTGAAAAATCTAGAATAATATTTCATGACACATGAAAATTATATGAAACCTAAATGTCAGTGTTCCAAAATACAGTTTTATGAAACGGTGGGATTGTGATTGCTGCTCAGTCTCACACCAGAGCCTCTGCTTTTAACCACTTAGTCTCCCATCTGTCATTCCCTCTATTAGATTGGCCAAAAACTTCCCTTTAGTTTTTTTCCATACTATGGCTCTAGTAGTGCTTAGTTGCCTTTAACTTCATTTGAAACATTTTGTTATAGATTGTATATTGACAGCTGTCAAATGCACTTGTATGCATTAAAAAGACTTGACAGCCCTAGTTGGTGTGGCTCAGTGGGTTGAGTGCTGGCCTTCACACCAAAGAGTTGCTAGTTCGATTCCCAGTCAGGGCACATGCCTGGGTTGCAGGCCAGTCCCCAGGGGAGGGTGTGTGAGAGGCAACCACACATTGATGTTTCTCTCTCTTTTCTGCCCTCCCTTTCCCTTTCTCTAAAAATAAGTAAAAATTAAAAAAAAATCAAAATTGGTGAATTTTTGTGCAGCCATTCAAATATTGAAGATGGAAGAAAATACACAATATTTTTGGTGTATTATGCTTTATTATTTCAAGAAAAGTAAAAACCAACTGAAACACAAAAAGAGATTTGTGCAGTGTATGCAGAAGGTGTTGTGACTGATCGAATGTGTCAAAAGTGGTTTGAGCCCTGGCTGGTGTGGCTCATTGGATTGAGCGCTGGCCTGCAAACCAAAAGGTTGCCAGTTTGACTCCCAACCAGGGCACATACCTGGGTTGTGGGCCAGGCTCCCCGGCTGGGGGTGTGGGAGAGGCAACAGATCGAAGTATCTCTCACACTGATGTTTCTCTCTCTGTCCCCTCCCTTCTCCTCTTTCTAAAAGTAAATAAATAAAATCTTAAAAAAAAAAAAAAAGGGAGAGAAACATCAACGGATGAGAGATACATTGATCGGTTGCCTCTCGCATGCCCCAAACTGAGGACTCAGCCACAATCCAGGCACGTGCCCTGATTGGGAATCAAAGTGGTGACCTTTTGGTTCGCAGGCCAGCACTCAATCCAGAGCTACACCAGCCAGGGCTAAATAAAGTCTTAAAAAAAAAAAAAGTGGTTTGCAAAGTATCTTGGTACTATTGACATTTTGGCCAAATAATTCTTTGCCGTGGGGCTGTCTTATGCACTGGAAGATGTTTAGCAGCACCCCTGGCCTCTACCCACTAGAAGCCAATAGTGAGAGACAGTCGACATACTCAAAATATCCAAAACAATAAAGTTATTGGTGAAAATGAAATATGTGTCCTTTATTTCGTGGGAAAAATTAAATAGAGTTTTCGGCCAACCCAATATGACTGTCACTCTCAATCAAGATAAAGGTCAAGGATAGATGCTTTCTCCTTATTATAACTAAACAGCTTATTTACTCATTTACTGAGTATTTATTAAGTGTCTACTCTGTGCCAGGTATGGTTCTAAGTGCTGAGGATACAGCAGTGAACAAAACACGAAGCTTAACATTCTAGTGGGACAGGACAATAAACAAGGTAAATTACATGTTAGATGTTAATAAGTACTATGAATTAAAATAAAGCGGGTGTGCTCTGTCCTGGGGAGCGTACCCATGCCTCTCCCTTCTCTCTCTTCTTCCCCCACAGGTCTGCATCTCCTAAACTTTTAAGGGGCCTCAAAAGGGAGCAATGAGCAGTGGCAGTTCATCCTGGGCTAACCCCTGAACATGTCTCCGAAGTCCCCTTTTCTATAACATTTCTAGAGAGACAAAGCAGCCCAATCTAGGCTCTCTCCCATTGCTTTTTCTATGCTAGGCCCTTCCTTGTTTCATTGTCCCTAGCTTTATTTATTTATTATTATTATTATTATTATATTTTTTTAGAGAAGGGAAGAGAGGGAGAAAGAGAGGGAAAGAAACATCAATTGGTTGCCCCTCGCACACCCCCAACTGGGGACCTGGTCCACAACCCAGGCATGTGCCCTGACTGGGAATCAAACAGGCAGCCTTCCAGTTCACAGGCCAGCACTCGACACTGTCCCCAGCTTTAATAAGTGTTCTCTCATAAGAAAAAATAAAGCAGAAGGTGGGATTTTGGAAGGGGGCTGTGAGTTTACATAGGGTGGCCAGAGAAGATCTGATGAAAAGATATTTAGAATGAGAGAGGAAGGCACCTGGGAATCTGAAGAAGTGATTTAGGTGGAGGGAACAGCAAGTGAAAGGATCTAAGCAGACATATGCCAGGTGTTTGAAAAACAGCTAGGAGGTGTGTTTTGGGGTGGGGCGGGCATGGGCACCGTGTGGAGGAAAGCAGTAGGAGTGGAAGTCATTGAGCAGTAACAGGGGGCCAGGTCCTATATAGGTCGTAATAATGATTTTATTTTTACTCCAAGGAAGTTCATTGAAAATGAATTTAAAGCAGAGAAAAAACACGATCTCCCTCAGGACCACTATGGCTGCTGTGATGAGAACAGATTTAAGTAGGGGAAGGCAAAGGCTGAAATTGAGAGATTAATCACAAGGTTACTGCAGTAAAAAAACGTGAGATATGGTTATGGCTTAGACCAAGGCTGTGGAGGTCTTGTGAAGGTATGGGATTCTGGAGGTATATTTTGAAGGCCAATGGGACTGAAGACTGATTGGACATAAGGCGAGACAGAGGGGAAGGTTGAAGAAAAAGCAGGATTTGGGTGAGGAAAATTGAAGCGTGTGATTTTAGACGTAAGTTTGAAATGCCTATTACACATCCAAGTAGATCTGTCTCCCAGGTAGTTAGATATACAATTTTGGACTTAGGAAGAAGACACACATTTGGGAGCTGTCAGTGTAGAGATGGTATTCAAAGTCTTGATACTGGAAGAGATCACCATATGAGGTCACCTCCCACCACATGCCCCTTCATTGGTATCGCTAGTCCCAATACTCCCCTTGCACATCTGAGGCCACAGAGTCTGGTGGAGAGGACTGGGGCTCTCTTGGCTTCTTAACACACTCACACTTATTTGTTTAAATTTCCAATGCTTCATGCTTTGGGCCCACAAGGCAAAGACATAGTTTTAATTAGAGGTTTCACATGAGGCCAAGAATGTTAGTCATCTTCATCTCTATATGGAATATATATATATATATATATATATATATTTCAGCAGAAAAGTTTATATACACACACACACACTTCAGCAGAAAAGAAAATCAATTAAAACTACTTAAAAGTTTTTCCACGAGGAATTCTGTGAGGACTTACTGGCTAAAGTTGCCTGTAAAGGAAGACAGATACACACACACAATGAACACAGAGATGGGAAGAAGTGCTCGGCATAGCAGAATACCCTAAAGTAGTCCTAGTCCCAGTAAAGGTAAAAACCCCTTCTGAGTCTTCCTTTGCTTCAACCCTTCATGAACCTCTCGATTCTGGAAGATGCTAGAAACGACAAGAAGGCTGGGGAGATGGCCATGGGGAAAGAACTACTGGGAGCTGGCAATACTCATTCAAGGGAGGTTGTGGCAAAGCCCCTCGGCAGCAGACATCATGGATTTTCCCCGCTCTGGGAACCAGTGGTTCTTCCGTTTTTGGTCCGGGTCCCTTGGGGGACTGCTGAGGGGTGGAGGGGCGGCGGGGTTAGAGCTCTACCCCTAGGAAACACCCACAGGCTCCGAGCGGAGACTGAATCCTGACTCTGGTCCAGGAGGTTTGCGGGGCTGCGGGGGCCGCCGGCCAGGCGAAGGGGCCGCCCAGCGCAGGCCGGGTACCTGCGGCGGTGGATACAAGTCCACGAAGGACGCCTCGGCCTCCCGCAGCCCCCTCCTTTCCTCTCGACTCCATTCTGTCGCGCTCCTTTTCTTGCCCCGGGAGCCTCTGCATGCCCCATCCACCGCCGCCACCCTCGCCCTTTCTTCGCTCCCCCGGCAGCCCACCTTCGCCCCGCTCCTCCGCGGGCTCCTCGGTCCTCGCCCATGCTGCCGGCCTCCCCTCGCCGGCCCCCGCGGCCCCCTCCCGCCCCCCTAGCGGCGGCGGCGGCCCCTTTCACAATAGCGCGGCCCGCCTCCCTCCTCTCCGCTCCGGGTTCACTCCCGCCCGCTGCCCTCCCGGCGCATGCGCCCTCCGGTCGGCGGCGGCTGCGGCGGTGGCGGCCACGAGCGGCTCCGTTTTTTTAAAGGGAAACGCTGAGGCGCCGGGGGTGACTGTGGGGGAGGGGACCCCGAGCCGCGGAGACCCCCGGGGGAGGTGACAGAGCCCCCTCCCGGAGTAGGAGGGCTTTGGGCGGACCCGTCCCTCCCACCCCCTCCTGAGGAGGAGCGGGGGGAAATGGAGGCTCGGGGCGGCTGAGGCGAGCTCCGGGGCGGGGGGCCGGGGCGGGGAAGGGGGGGTGTGGGGTGGGGAGACGAGGCGGGCCCGGCCGGGCCAGGGGGGGCCGAAGCGAGCTCCGGGGATGAGCTCGGGGGCGGCTGGGTGCGAGCTCCTGCCTCTGAGGCGAAGGCGGCGGCGGCGGCAGCAGAGGCGGCGGCGAGGCCCCCATGGGCCGGCGGCGGGCCTCAGCCGCGGCCTCCACTTCGCCGCGTGCCGGCGGGATGGCGCCCGGGCCCCGGAGGAGCCGCGTTAGCCGAGGCCTGCTGCCGCGCTGCTGAGGCGAGCCCGCCAAACTCCCCTCCCCCTCCTCCGTCCTCGACCCCCCGCACCTCGCCCCTTCCCCACCCCCTCCTCAGTCTCGGTCCCCGGCGCTGCTCCGGACCACTATGACCATGAGATCCGCAGTGTTCAAGGCGGCCGCGGCCCCTGCCGGCGGCAACCCTGAGCAGCGACTGGACTACGAGCGGGCTGCGGCGCTGGGCGGGCCCGAGGACGAGCCCGGGGCGGCCGAAGCCCACTTCCTCCCCCGGCACCGTAAGCTCAAGGAGCCGGGGCCCCCGCTGGCCTCCTCCCAGGGCGGGAGCCCCGCGCCCTCCCCGGCCGGCTGCGGCGGCAAGGGCCGGGGCTTGTTACTCCCGGCCGGGGCGGCCCCCGGGCAGCAGGAAGAGAGCTGGGGCGGCTCGGTGCCCTTGCCCTGCCCGCCCCCGGCCACCAAACAAGCCGGCATTGGGGGGGAGCCAGCGGCAGCCGGAGCCGGCTGCAGTCCTCGACCCAAGTATCAGGCGGTGCTGCCCATTCAGACGGGCTCTCTCGTGGCGGCGGCCAAAGAGCCTACGCCCTGGGCTGGGGACAAGGGTGGGGCGGCTCCCCCAGCTGCCACCGCCTCGGACTCGGCGGGACCCCCACCACTACCTCTGCCCGGGCCGCCACCCCTCGCGCCCACCGCCGCCGCCGGGACCCTGGCGGCCAGCGAGGGCCGATGGAAGAGTATGAGGAAGAGCCCTCTCGGGGGTGGCGGCGGCTCGGGAGCCTCCAGTCAGGCCGCCTGCCTCAAACAGATACTTCTGCTGCAATTGGACCTCATCGAGCAGCAGCAGCAGCAGCTGCAGACTAAGGAAAAGGAGATCGAGGAGCTGAAGTCGGAGAGAGACACGGTACGGGAGGGGTTAATCGGCGTTCGGGCCGAGGAGCGAGTTGTGCGCATGCTCAGGGGCAGGGGGGCTGTAGGAGGTTAAGGTATCACTTGGTTAGGGGTAAGGAGGTTGGCCACCAGCTAAGGAGCGCCCTAGGTGCCGGGCCCTCGGGAGCCTGGCTCACAGACACGCTGGGTTGGAGGGAAGGGTTAAAGGGCACCCTCCCAGGGGGGGGTGGGAGGGGTGGGAAGGTTGCAGGTGCCAAAGGGTTAATTTAAAATGACAGCCCCAGACTTATGGGAAAGATGTAGAGTGGGAAAAGACCTGGTTTGTGAGGGGTTGCAAAGGAGAAGGTGGGATGACTACGTGGTGGCTTTCTGGAGGGGTGAAATTAAAGAGCTTTTGTGTTGGAAAGGCATTCTGGAGGAGAGGACGTAGCAGCTGTTGCTCCCCACACTGCTGTAGCATCTTTGGACAGGAGAGTGGCAGTAGGCCTTCTAATTGGCAGAGGGGCAGAGGTGATTCACAGTGGAATCCTGTTTTAGTTTTCTTAAATGATATTAAGAGAATTACTGCTTTTGATTTCAGACAGTGTTTAATAGGAATCTGGTCTAAAACCTGACCCACTGACCAGCTCTCTTGTAGAAGAATGGTGTTTAGAGGCTGCAAGATTTTAAGGCATCAGGGGAAAGTAAGCTTATCGAATGTGTTAAATAGGACCCCCGCCCCCCCTCAGAAAAACCCTTCTATTTTAGAATCTTAAGGTAGTAGGGAAGTCATTTATTATTCTTTGTACTTCTGAGCAGCATGACTATTGGCTTGTTTTTACTGCAGCAGTAGTTAAGGGCACCTTATGTGTTGAAACATATTCCTTCAGATATCAGGAAAGCTGTGGTGGTGGGGTATTACTGTGTTAGCATACCTTACAGCCGCCTAAAAATAAACATGGTTTCTACAATTGTGTTAAGATTGCAGCAGCCTCTCTGTCTCTCTCTCTCTCTCTCTCTCTCCCTCCTCCCCCTTCCTCCCTCCCCCTCCCTCTGCCCCCCACCTCTCTCCCTCTCTGTGTCTTTCTCCACCCACCCCCCTCTTGGTTTGTGCCAAGGGCTGAGCAAGGGAGCAGAGGGCTATTCATTTTGTCTGCTCTCCAAATGAATCGCATCAGGCAGTGGGGGTTTGATTGGAGTATGCATTGTGCAAGGTGGAATGGGAGCTGGGGCAGGTCTCATTTAAAATATCTCATGGTGTTGATTTGTGGAAGTTACTCAACATGGAGGTGGCACTGCTCAGTTACTGTACTGCAGTCTAGGGGTGTGATGGTACTGTAATTACAACACATCATATCCCTACCTTGGAGGGGGGTGTGGGAGAAGAAATTAAGGAAATGTCACCCACAAACTGTGCTTAAGTAATGTTAAGGCTGTGAATCAAAACAGAAGGAGATGGAATGAAGAGTATGGTGAAGAGGGGGGCTCTCTCCTGATTGTGGAGATTTATGCTCAGTTCCTGAGGTAATGGCCTCTTTGCAGATTTTTCTAGGCAGGAAAAGTGGGGTGAGTTAAGGATAGAGTGTCAGTCTGAACTTGGCATTAACTGCTTCTGTTGTGTATTGCAGTCTTAGCGTTGCTTAAGCTTGTTTCTCTTATTCCAGTTGTTTGGCCTCTAGTGAAATCTATGTAGCTAAATAGATGTAACGGAGGCAACGTTAATGTCACTGTCTAACCCAAATAAAATTCTTATTATAGCTTATAAGTAGCATAGTTGGCACCTTTTCGCAGAACATTTTAATGTGCAGTTATCAATGATAATAGACATCCATTTTCTGTTTGATTATGTAGTTTTTCCCTTTAGAGTTAAAATACTTTGTTTTTAGTCAATATTCAGATAAATAGATATAATTTTCTTCTGTTATCTCAAGTGCAAAGCAGCAAAGCAATATGCATATTTCATCACTGATGGGATTTAGGGGTAATGGTTTCTATTATAATTTTTCCAAATTGAGTGTTCATTGTTTAGGTCACCCCCACCCCCACCCCCCAGGCCCCTTTCAAATAACACTGCAATCCCTATTGGCACTGTGGCTGTGTGAGCTTTTAATTCCTTCTCAATGTACGCTGGACTTTGCCCTTGCGTATAGGGTTTTGGAGAGGAAGTAGAGGGGATAGGATTTGGAGAACCCTAGGGCCTCCGTGGAGGACCTAAGGTTAATTCTGGAAACTACCAAGTGGACTTAGAGCCACATGGTTAGCAGTAGCAGAGACCATGCCATTTAAAAGGCATGTTGCGGCCCCTCCCAATAAAGAGGATCTTCTTTCAGAAGAATGAACTACAAATTCCCTCATGTCCCTACCCAACTAGGTTAGCCCCTAAAATTAAGCAGTGTACTTTGTTTTCTTTATTGTGTTTAAGAAAATCTATTTAGATTAATATCTGCCTATTAAAAGTAAGTTGGATTATTACGGTTGGTGGAAAGAGATAGAAGACCATACAGGTTCCTAAATGGGGCTAAGTATCTGCACTTAATTTTTTGTTTCAAGTCTGCATTTTGCCACTCTCTTTTTAGCTTCTTGCTCGGATTGAACGTATGGAAAGGCGGATGCAGCTGGTAAAGAAGGATAACGAGAAAGAAAGGCATAAGCTGTTTCAGGGCTATGAAACTGAAGAGAGAGAGGAAACCGAGCTATCTGAGAAAATTAAACTGGAGTGCCAGCCAGAGCTTTCTGAGACATCCCAGACTCTGCCTCCCAAGCCTTTCTCATGTGGGCGGAGTGGAAAGGGACACAAAAGGTGTGCTGATAACTTTGTTCTGCTGTCTGGACATGATGAGGACACTTGTTTCCAGTGACTTGACAGTAGGGGATTGGGACTTATGAATTAGTTTTAATACAGTCATATTCTGAATTATGAGGTCTTCTGTGCTGAGAAAGTATATTGAGACATTCTTGTGCAGGCTATAAAAGTCTGTTAGGAACATTTTTGTCATAGTAGTAATTACAGAATGCAGAGTACATCATAAAGAGAATGGGCAACAAATGTGACAGCTGAGTTTCTTAAAGAAAACTAGCAGTTTGCTTCAAGTTAGGAAGTGTTGAATTCCTTCATTGTGTTAGGCATTGGTAGATATAAAAAAGTAAAATCTAACTCTCCTTGGACTCAAAGAGATTAGCTGTGAGGATGGCATAAATTTTAAAAACTAAAAATTCAGCTGCAATAAAATAGGCAGATAAACAGCAGTGAGACAAATTAAGTTTTGTAAGATTCAGGGATATTAAAGGTTATTTTGTGTTAGAATAGTAAAACTTTAAGGAGCAGATGAATCTGGAAAAAGAAGTATAAAACTTAGGTTGGTAAAAAGAAAAGGAGATGACATTCTAGGAATGTGGGGTGCTGGGAGAAAGAGTTGACCAATAGCAAGAAAAAAGACATTGAGATTGTAACTAGCATGGTATAGGATGGGGGTGTGGAATAAGAGACTGGTCTCTGGTTGACAAGAACGAAAAAAGCACCTAATGTTAGCTAAAGTATCTTGAGCAAAACAGGGACCTTTTTAGATTTAGTAGACAATACAATACTATAGAGGTTTTTAAGCATGGAAACTCACTTGTTCAACAGACATTTACTAAGGGTTTATTATGTATACTGTTAAGCATGAGGCTGTTTCTCCTCATGACTGCCAAATGAACCTAGATGTTTAGATTCCTGAAAACAAGCTAGTTCTCTTACCCCAAAATGAAATCAAATCAGATTTTACCCAAGAGTCAATGAATTGTATTATGTTTTCTTCCCTATCTAATAGGAAATCCCCATTTGGAAGTACAGAAAGAAAGATTCCTGTTAAAAAACTGGCTCCTGAATTTTCAAAAGTCAAAACAAAAACTCCTAAGCACTCTCCCATTAAAGAGGAACCCTGTGGTTCCTTATCTGAAACTGTTTGTAAACGTGAATTGAGGAGCCAGGAAACTCCAGAAAAGACCCGGTCTTCAGTGGACACCCCGCCAAGACTCTCCACTCCCCAGAAGGGACCCAGCACCCATCCCAAGGAGAAAGCCTTCTCAAGTGAGATAGAAGATTTGCCGTACCTTTCCACCACAGAAATGTATTTGTGTCGTTGGCACCAGCCTCCCCCATCACCGTTACCATTACGGGAATCCTCTCCAAAGAAGGAGGAGACTGTAGCAAGTAAGGCATAGAGAACACTTGCTCTTATACCCTAGTGGTGGCGGTCAAGCTAACAAGTGTGAAAATGCCTTTGGCATTTTTTAAAAAGTGCAATCAATAAAGCAGAGTTCTGTCAAGAATGAGTAAGTTAACAGCCAGAGACAGACACTGTGCAGGCATTGCAAATAGATGGAATTACAGCAAAATGTGCTCAATGTATTTGCCTGCTTACAACACTGGGAGATGTGTTTGCCAGTAAGTTGCTCATCACAAGAGCACCAGACTTGGGGGTGTAATCTCCGGCAACTTGCATGCCCTCTGAAAGAAGGGTTTTCTGTGCTGTGAAATGCATAGAACTTATACTTTGCCATGCACGACTGTTCCTGCAATTGATCTTGTGTGAAACCTGGGAGGGTGTGGTCTTTGGGTGTTCTCAGGGGCCAATGGTAATTTTTGGGTTGGGGAGCCAGCTTGGGGTGGGGAATTTTTCCTGGGCCTCCGCTCTTTAACTATATAAACATTCATCTGTATCTCTATGTCCCGGTCTGGGGGGGCAGGAGGAATCTGCCAAAGACCAAACAGTCTTACTTTATCTTACTATACTTCACAAAGGTTCTAAATGTGAAGAGTTTACTTGGATTGCAGTAGCCCATTGGTTGTTCATATATTTAAATAAAATGGTCTACAAACTATTTTTCAAACAATAAGGACTATCTTGGGATATCTGAGCTGCTTGGGGAGGGTGTGGGGTGTGGGACCTTGGTCTTCATTCCCTTTTTTTCTATATGGCTTCCACACAGAGATGCTCCCCTATCTCCTACATCAACCAGTAACTGCAATGTGCCTTCAATTGTGTAATGTTAGTGTATGACAGTCACTGTGCGTGCTCTGGGGTGATGGTGGGGGAAGCCTTGGATAGAACTGCAGCCCCGAGTTTCTACCACTGTGTCTTGCCCCAGCAGGGATGGGGATGGGAATCCATTCCAATAAGATAAGAGCATTTTCCAGGTTTTGTTAGGCTGTTCTGGTGACAAAATTAAGTGGGAAAGATAGATTACTTTTCTTAAGCATCTAAAATTCATTAGGCCTCACATTTGAGTACATGAAATAGATCAGGATCCTGATCTAGGTTCAGGTTTTTTTGTTGGTTTAGTCAGTTGAACAGGTTCATCCTTAAGTTAACCTTCTTGCTGCCATGGCAATGCTGTGTAACGAGAAACCGTGAAGCAACTTCCCATCCGGGATTGGGAAATGGCTTGGTCCAGAGCTGTTCTGTGTGACTGGCTGTTTTTGAAAACCCTATCTGCCCTAGTACAGAAAATTCGAAGCACCTCTGAGATTGTGGGCATAGCAGGAGTACAGAAGGAGTGTGATTGCGGGGGGAAATCCCAGCCCTTTGAGGAGCCTGAGTTGTGAATAACATGTGAATCCTTATTCTTGATGCCCTGTCTCAAGAGGAAGTCTCAATGGCTTGTTCTAAGGAAGCCAAAGTCTTTGTGCATGTTGTTCAGGCTGGACCAGCAAGGTAGTTTGTTTGGAGGGAGGAGGGAACTGTTTAAGAAGACTACATATGTAAGTTTTGAGAACATTGATCTTTTATTTGAAAAATAGGGTCAACTTTTACTCACCTGCCATGTTCTGAGTTTAAGGTTTGATATCCTTGGCCATCAACTGTTGCAGGGAAACCACCCTAAATAATGAAGAAAAGAAGTCGTCTCAGTGTAAAAAAAAAAGTGGTGGGCTTATTTTCTTTTCTTTTGTCTGTTGTTCCCTCTTCCCCTCCCCCAGAGAGAAATTCTCAAAAGAACAACTCAAAAAAACCAAAATGGCTTCCTAGTGAGAACTTCAGTGATGATCCTTTCCTCCATTTTGGGTATGGGCTTTTTTTCTTTTTACACTGAGATGATTCTTCTTTCCTGCATTATTTAGGGTGTCTGATGCCATCAAGTGTTGCAGGAGAAACTTCAGTCTTGGCTGGTGAGTAGAATAGGAATTGTGCTGGCTGGGCCTGGGGTGGGGGTTGGTGGGATGGTGGATGGTTGGGAGCTGCATTCCCCATCAGTTGGATGTGGGAGAGTGAGACTCCTTGGTATGATTACACTATAGACTTCAAAATGACTACAAATTTCAGTTGTTTTTCAGGAACTGCAATAGCATCCATTATATGAATTGTCAGGTATTGGCTTAGGGTTTTTTTGTGATCCTGTGTTTGGCAGACTGCAATGGCATTTTAGGCTCTTTTATACCATAGCGAGGACACTGAATATGGCTTCAGGTGAGGCCATAGAATGGATTCCTATCACTTGGTAACTTCGTCTTATTGGGGAGAGACCTCTTGTCCTAGTGACTAGTAGGAGGGTTGTGTGACCTTGGATTTAAGAGTGGTTCCACCCCTCCTCCTTTTCTCCTTCTTTTTCTTTTTCTTTTCTTTTCTTTTTTTTTTTTTCTAGTTCCTTCTTGGAGGGACCACTCAGTAGAGCCTCTAAGGGACCCAAATCCTTCAGACCTTTTGGAGGTAGGTACCCAAGACCTGTCAGTGGAAGAGAGTGAGACACAGAGTACAAATGGGGATGTAATTTGAATATGTCATAATAACTGTATGGATGGACTAAATAAAACTTTAAAGTCAGAAGGTAACTTGAGAAGTTATCCACTCCAACTCCTTTGTTGTATAAATGAGAAAACTGAGGTCCAGAGTGGTTAAGTGATTTATTAAAAAATAAATAGGGAGTGTCAAAGCTCCATTTCATGTTAAGTAGAAAAGTTAGCATGTACCACCACTCAGCAACAAAATTTTATATTCCAAACTTATTTGACTCTTGAAAGCGTGATATTTATTTTAAACTCGAATCCTTACAAAGTATGGAGGTAGGGAAGGCTTTATGACAGTTTCACAGGTTATTTTAGTTTGATGTGACTTTCACTTTGGAAAGTTATGGAAATGATTTTGAAATTTGGAGATTCTACAAGGGCGAGGGCAGGGGAAGTAAGGGGTATGTGTTTTGTTGCTTCTGTTACCAGGAGGTTCCCCTAATATCCATAGAACTCATAGACTCAGGTGGAACCTGAAGGTGAAGGACTTTACCTTCCTGGAAGTTGGAAATGAGTTAGTAAACGTGTCATGTGGTGGTGATAAATAGCTTATCAGCTGCTATTCTTTACACAGAACCTAGATGACAGTGTGTTTTCAAAGCGGCATGCAAAACTGGAGCTGGATGAGAAGAGAAGGAAAAGGTGAGGCTAGAGATGTTCATCCTGGGAACAACTGAGCCCTGGGACTCCGACACCTCTCTCATCCATGCTGTGGAGAGTTTTAGAGCTCTTAACACTCTTAAATTACTGGCTTCCCAGTTGGTTGAGTGTCTTTGTTTGAAGTGGCACTTGTTGTACCTTTGTTTGGCCTTTTCTTCAGGTATGCCCTTGCTCAGTTCTATTCTTTGTGGAACACCAACACATGATTTGGACTGCTAGACCTAAACAGTCTTCCCTAACCAGGCAGGCAGTTCTCTCTAACGTCTCCCACCCCCACCCCACTACCCCCAATCAAGAAGAGTCAGCAAAGATCCTCCTAGCGTCTGGATTGTGTGTTGCTTTTATAGAGCAGGTTTTCAGTAATGTTGGGTTTGTTTGTTTTGTTTGTCTGGTTTGTTTTTCCCAGATGGGATATTCAGAGGATCAGGGAACAAAGAATTTTACAGCGACTGCAGCTCAGAATGTATAAAAAGAAAGGAATTCAGGAATCTGAGCCTGAGGTTACCTCATTTTTCCCTGAGCCAGATGATGGTAAGTTTTGTCTATCTAAAAGACCAGATTTTTTTAAAGGTGCAGGGCTCCAGGTTATAGCTTGCTCTGAATGAATAAACAATATGTTGGAGCAGGTATAGTTGCCAGACATTTCTCATCTGTGTCACTAACAAGGCTGCATTTGGCTTTCTTCCGTAGTTGAAAGTTTGATGATTACTCCCTTCTTGCCTGTTGTAGCGTTTGGACGACCATTACCAAAATTAACTCCACAGTAAGTATAAAGGGTTCTTTTACCCCTCCCCTCTCAGGTAGCCAGCATTTCACCTCCCTTTCCAGACTGCATGTAAGCCTAGATATAAGTGGAGCCAGGTGGCTTAGGGATAGCCTTGGTTCTTTGACAGAAGAAGTGAGGCTACCTGGGCCAACTAGTTTTTGCAGTGATAAGGTTCCCAAGCCTGGAATTAGGAGGATTGCTTTTTAACTTAGAAATAGATTATTCAATCTCTTTAATAGCATACTATTTCTCTGTCTTTGAGACAAGAAAGACATTCCAAACTTGGGACTTGGGAGTCAGGGCTAGGAATGGTGAGGGACACTGTGTCTTTTTTGGAGTTACTGTCATGCTCACACTGAATTCCTCTAGTCTTAGAAGTTGATTTCCTTATCCTTTTTTGCCAGCAATTTTGAGCTGCCCTGGTTGGATGAACGTAGCCGATGCAGGTTGGAGATCCAGAAGAAGCAAACACCTCACCGGACTTGTAGGAAATAACTGTGCTGGCAAGAACCTTCTGTCTTCAGATAGTTGTAGCATGCCATTCCCAGAGAGTGGCAGAGACCTGTATATGTGACCTGTGTCCTTATGTATGTTACCATTCACTGATAATGCCCTCCCATACTCCCTTGATCTTGGTTTTGTTTTCATCACTCTGGTTTCACAAAATCTCTTTCATTGGGCTAATTGTGAATTATAGAGGGTGATTGGGATATCTTTTCCTCTTTGGGGGAAATGAGCTCTCAAGCTAAATCTCTAGGATGGCAGATTTGGAAGCTTCCGGGGTCTGCTTCTGTACATTTGCCTGTGTTAAAGGGGTAAAAGGGCTCTTTCATTAAACTTGTGGAAGATAAAGCATCCCCTGCCTTTAGATCTGTGCTGCATGGCACTCTTCTCGCCCTGGTACACTCTTCCATATAGATTGAGTGTAGTGGTTTTTACCCTAAAACAAAGTGAAGAAAAACCTCACCATAAGCTTAAGGACTAGATGAGGAATAATAAGTGAAGTGATGAAGCAAGTTATCTTCACAGGGTAGAAGAAATTGGAGAGTTGGGTAGATGAATGTCTGAAAAGACAGTTCTCTTAAACTATTCTGTGATAAAGATGTGGGAAGGGATGTTTGGCTGTGAGTATATTTTTAGTTAATGGTTAACTGAATTTCTTCTCCTACCCTTCAAAAAATAACATCTTTGGAAAAGAGAATGGGAATGGTTAATTTTGGACAAGTTATGGCTCTAAATGAAAGCAGTTGGCATTTGGGGATGGCATGTCAGAACCTGTGTAGATACCCTTGTGTCCATCACTTCTCAAGTATTCCTTTGTTGGGCTTTATCCTTTCAGCTGAGCTCTTGGTGGTGGGATAGAGATTTAGGGAGGGTGGGAGGGTGTATGTGGAAATACGTGCTTCCTTTGGCTGGCAAATGTCTACATCTTGAAACAAACAGATGTACCTAATGAGCTTCTCCATTCACTTTGTAAAAATAGATTTGTATGTGTACCATCTTGGACCACCACCACCACCACCCACCACCACCACCACCACCACACACACCCCTTTCATTAAAAAATGTCAGGACAGCACTCCAGGCCACTTTGGTCTCAGTGTAAGATCCCTGTAACTATCTGGAAGGAAAAGAGAGCCAAGACCTCTGGTCTTAAATATATAGGAATTGCCTTTCTTTAGTCTTCAGGACTATTGTGTGAAAACAAGTAGGGGCCTAATCTCCTAGAAGATAGGGGCTTTTATCCGTGAAGAGAATGTCCCCAGATTATTAGCACTTTTAGAGGAGAAGCCAAGGTATGTAGGGTGTGTGGCCGGCCCATCAGTGGAGCATGAGAGAATGGGATACCATTGTGGGAAGAAATGAAAAGTTCCTCAGGGGCCTCCCACTGCTAAAGCTTTTGTGAGATGTTGATCTGTGCTCCCTGGGTTTGACTTTTAAAGGAATTATTCCGGCAGCACATGTAGTATTCTTGGATGATATTGCTGCTCTTATTTCTCCGTGTGTGTGTGTGTGTGTGTGCGCGTGCGCGTGTGTGGCTTTGGGTTTTCATTTGTAACTCCATCCGCTTAGGAGAGTGGACTCTCCACAAGGGAACCTGCTGTGAACTTCATTGCAGCAAGAATGTAGAGAGAAATAGGACTTAATCCGCTAGGGGCTCTCATCTCACACCTTAAGGAAAGGAAGATTTCTAGAAAAACTGGGCCAGATTTTCCATGTTCTTCATCATTTTAACATGGCAACTTTTTTGGCTTTCTTACTCTGACCTATGTTATGTTTCTTTAAAATGTGCCCAAGCAGAAAAAAGACCAGTCAGTGTCTCTTTACTTTGTTCCTTGATTCCTCTCAGTTTCTTCTTGATTTTCAGCATTTGTTGGATTCCTAATTTGGATATGGGTTAGCAAATTAACCTTTCATTTGTGCCCTACCAAGGCGACTCCTCAGTTTCTGAACTTGAGCTAGACTAAGAAGAATCCATGAGGTGCTATCAGGCCAGACTTAAGTGGATTCTATTTCATTGGTTCTCCCTCTACCTAGAACCTCTTACTTTATTGTTCCCTCATCTAGATTCTCCTTTGATTTGGATATGTTGAGGTTTGTTGATAAGGAGGTTGGAGAGTAGATTAGCAAAGTTCCAAGAATGAAATTACAGTGTGTTAGGGTGTGGGGGGAAAATCAGTCTTATTTTTTCCCTACATGGGGTATAACACTGTGAAATTCAATCTTCAACCGAAGGTCCTGCAGTTCTCTTAAAACATAGTCCTTTGTTTCTTTAACAAAGTTTAAGCTAGTGTTAATAAATTAAAAAGAAAAATTGCTTGTCTGTCCACTTCAGCTTTGTTTTAAGCCCATTTCATATTGTTGTCTGTGTTGTAATTCATACTTTTGATACCATTTCTGATGTGTAAAATTGGTTGTCTTGTAAATATCTTATAAAGAGTTCAATTGTAAATAAACTATTGTGGCTGTTAATTTTTGAACTTCTGCTTCAATTTATTTTATTGGGAAACATCAAACTATTCTACTTGTAGATTTTTTAAAGAAGATTTTACTTATTTGTAGAGAGGGGAAGGGTGGGGGACAGAAACACTGGTGTCAGAGATGTCGATCAGTTGCCTCTCGCATACCCCTAACTGGGGACCTGCCCAGCAACCAGGGCATGCGCCGTGACTGGGAGTCAAGCAGGCAACCTTAAGGTGTTTGCAGGCTGGTGCTCAGTCCACTGAGCCCCTCCAGCCAGGGCTCTACTGGTAGATTTTAAAAGAAAATTATTTCACAAAATAGAAAAACACACCATTTTCCTTTTTATTAAGGCATTCATTTCCATTTGTGTTGTCCTGTATTCTTCCTTACACATAATTGGCAACTTTAAAAAGAGATTATAGGATAGAATACTTGGTGCCTGGTGTCTAAATTAATAAAACCTCAAAGTTGAAAAGACCTGAGAGGTCTTCTAGTCTGACCTCTAATACGTGATTTCCCCTGGACAACATTCCAGACAAATTAAGTCCAGGTTCTGCTCCAATACTTTGGTTTTTTTCCCCTATACATTTTTTTTTCTAAATGTTAGAAAATTTTTCCTTGTTAACAAAATCTAACTTCTTATAACTCAAACCCATGGATTCTTGCTTTGCCTTCCAGGGTGATGAAGAAAGATCAATTCCTTCATTCCTGCCAACCTAAACATCACTGGTTCGATTTCCAGTCAGGGCACATGCCTGGGCTGAGGGTCAGGTCCCCAGTTTGAGGCGTGTCAGAGGCAACCAATCGATGTACCTCTCACGCACTGATGTCTTTCTCTTTTTCTCCCTCCCTTCCCCTCTCTCTAAAAGTAAATAAAATCTTAAAAAGAATCAATGAATGCATAAATAAGTGGAGCAACAGATCAATGTTTCTCTTCTAAAATCAATACAATTTTTAAGAAAGGGATTTTAATTTTTCGGTTTGTTCTGGATGAGTAAAGAATTTGCCCATGTCCATTTAAGAACTGAACCCAGACCGAACAACTTCAAGGAAAAGTGGTATAATACCATTTTCCTTATTTAGACACTAAACTTGGCAGCCTTATTTGTATCAATTTGCCTTGAGATCAATAAGACCCTCTAGGTTTTAAACATTAAATTATAGATCCTCCATTTTGAACTAGGGCAGTTGGTTTTTGGAGCTGGATTCACAAGTTGTCACATTTGGCCACTTTTTAACAAGTTGAGATCTGTTTGGATCCTAATTCTATCTCTGAAAGTATTCAGAATGCCTTCTAATTTCATAGTGCCTATAAATTTGATCAGAATCGGGATCCTTAACCGTATACAATATGTAAAGATATTACACACAACAGAATTCTGTGCTGGGACACAGTGATCTTTCTCTGATACATGTATATTATTAATGTGTACTCTTGTAGTTGCAATACTAACTTGGCTCACACATCTTGTCCTTATCACAGTCCAAAGAAAATACAAGGTAGGGCAAAAAAGTTCGTATGGAAAATAATACAATAACATAATACAAGAATAAACTTT
Source organism: Mormoops blainvillei (assembly GCA_004026545.1). Lineage (NCBI taxonomy): Eukaryota > Metazoa > Chordata > Mammalia > Chiroptera > Mormoopidae > Mormoops > Mormoops blainvillei. The sequence continues at coordinate 26,197 of PVJD01008960.1, forward strand.
TGCATACTCACAGTTTGTAAACCTACTTTTGCCCCACCCTGTATACTGATTTTTTTCATTGTCGACAAATGCCTTGCCAAAATCAAGGCATTCACTCATCTGGTTAACAAAAAGGAGAATGTCAGTAAATAGAACCAACACCGGTTCCGAATCACCTCTTCTCAAATCTTGGCAAGCCCTGGCTGGTGTGGCTCAGTGGATTGAGTGCCGGCCTGCAAACTAAAGAGTCACTGGTTCAATTCCCCAGTCAGGGCACATGCCTGGGCTGTGGGCCAGGTCCCCAGTAGGGGGCGGGCTGGAGGCAATCGCACATTGATGTTTCTCTCCCTCTCTTTCTCCCTCCTTTCCCCTTGGTCTAAAAATAAAATAAAAAATCTTTCAAATCTTGCTAAGACTAGCATCATACCACAGGCGGCACTTTGGGAAGGGTGGTATAGCTGGGGTGGGAAGGCATGTAGAGAAAGAAGAGGAAATAAGAAAACAGGGAAAACGCTGCCACACTTAAGTCCTCAGGTTTCACTGCAAACGACTGGTTTTTCCTTCGCCCTTTTGCTTAAATGGGATGGTGTGGCAAATCTGATGCAGCACGACTTTAGAGGTGTACCTTGATTCGTGATTTGACCAAACAAATGCAGCACAATGATTTGCTTCGAACGTAGGCAGAAACGAGAAACTGAAAAAGTAAAACCGTGAAACAGCTCCAAAGCCGCAGTGAAGCTGTGACAGGTCGACGCCTTCCACTCGAAAAACCCAAGATGGCCGGGCGAGGCGCCTCAGGAGACTGCCCAAACGCAGATCCCCTCGCCGGGAGGCTACCCAGGGGTAGCCTCGCCCCCCTCGCGCCTCGCCCCCCTCGCGCCACGCCCCCCTCGCGTAACCGATTACGTAATCCCGCTCGTCCGCAAACGTGCCGCAGGGCGCCAGACCCGCCCCCCGCCCCCTATCTCCCGAAAAGCCAGGCGATCCGTGCCGCACGTGAAGCATGCTGGGACTAGCTTTCTAGCCTCCCGGCAGCCCCTGCGACGGGCGTACGTAAGGAACTGGCTGGCTACGGCCGTTCTCCGTAAGATGGCGGACCGGCGGCGGCAGCGCGCTTCGCAGGACACAGAGGACGAAGAGTCTGGCGCTTCCGGCTCAGACAGCGGCGGTTCTCTGGCGCGGGGCGGCGGGGGCTGTAGCAGTAGCGCTGGAGGCAGCGGCAGCGGCTCTCTGCCCTCCCAGCGCGGAGGCCGCGCTGGGGCCCTTCATCTGAGGCGGGCGGAGAGCGGGGGTGCCAGGAGCGCTGAAGAGTCCGAGTGTGTGAGTGCGCGCGGGCGGGGGGGGCCGGGGCGGGTGGCTTGCGGGCCTGGGGGCGTGGTGTAGGTGACGATGGGAGGCTGAGAGCTGGCGGTGGATGCGGGGGCATATTGTTTTGGAGTAGAGGACGGTTATCCCAGTGCAGTTTGCGTCCCGAACCCCAAGCGGGGAGGAGGCGGAGGGGTTGGGGGTTTCTGGGAGGAGTGCAGAGCCGCTGCGGATGGACAGCGAATGTTTTTATCCGGGAACTGGGGTTGACGGGGGAGAGGCCGTACCTCCCGCGGAGGCTGCTTCTTCAGAGATGTACCATTCCTCATTTCCCTTTTTAACCATATCGTGTTGAGTCTTCAGCTCTCCTCCCGCTGGAAATTATAAAACTAACCCATGACTTCTCCTTTCCTTCAGGAGAGTGAAGATGGCATCGAGGGCGATGGTGAGTAGCCTCATGATGAGTGTTTAGCCCCAGAACTCAGGTCACCTGTTTCCAGCAGTTGACATCCTCTCCCCCTGCGTGGCTTTGGGGGCGGGTGCTGCAGAGTGGTCCTCTGTAGCACAGCACTGAGGAGCATAGGTTTTAGCAGCATGATCTTAGGCAAGTCTCCCTTGGGGCCTGTTTCCCATCTGTAACTGGGGACTATAATTTCATCTCTTTCATAGGTTGATGTTATCAGAGTTAAATGAGAATTTTAGCCTGACCCACAGCAAGCAGTCGGGAAATGTAATTATACTAATTTCTGTTACTTTTCTTTACATATTTCTGTTTTCTTTTAGCTGTTCTCTCGGATTATGAAAGTGCAGAAGACTCAGAAGTGAGTGTGATAGGTTCTTTTTCCTTTGGCGTAGGTTAGGAAATGTTATTTTTATGTGTGCATTTTTAAAAAAAAGTGTTTTAAAAACGTGGTTCAAAAGTACCATGACCTACTTGTTAATTCTTCTTGTGCGTTCTTCATTTATGCTTTTGAAAACCTGTTACAAAAGGTCTTGTTTAGTTAAGAGGGAAACTTGGTGCAAACCTCTTCAGGGCACTTGTGTTACATTGTTAGTCGTTAGCTTTCACCTCATCTGAAGAACATAAGGTTCTAAATAAGAGAATGAGAACATTCTGAAGCCCTTCGCAGGGCATATGACCGTTCATTTTATGCTGCTTAGATAGTTAAGTCAGTTGGGTATTTTTTTCTGTGCGTATCAGAAGACCTTGGCCGGATCCTGAGTGGTCCGTGTTTGAAACATACCTCAGGTCGTGGATAGGACTTTTCTCTGTATCTTCAGGTAAAAATTTCCTTAAGCCAAGCTGTTGTGAGCTTCCTTGTTTTGATTGGTAAAACTACTGGAGATGCCATCAGAATGGCTATTTCTTAGGGATTATTGAATAGAGTCCTGAGTTCTGGATTTTGGTTACGGAGTGATATACAGAAAGAGTTGGATTATGGATCAAAGGTTAATTCTATAAATTTTATAGAACTGTCACTACTTATTAAACTTTCCATTGAGATGCAACAGTAAACACTAATAAAATTCCTAATTTTGGGATTGTAATGAGTAAGGAGATCAGACAAACATTCAGGCAGTCATAGGAATTGAGTAGGAATATCCTGCTAGAGGATAGGGTTGAGTGAGGTGTTAATTGCTGGGTACTGACTGCATCTGAGGCAGTCAGGGAAAAAAATAGATTGAAATTAGCCGGGTAGACCATGTTCTAGGTAGACAGAAAAACATACGTGAAAACCCAGAGACAAGAGAGAAGATTAAATATTTGGAAACTTGAAAGTAGCTTGGTGTGACTGGAACATTGTTGGAACAGGATGGATACCAGAAACAAAGGCAAATTAGTGAAGGGGCTTACTTGTACTTGCTCTGTGCCAGGAGCTGCGTAGGCACTGAATAAAAGACACACATGGGTCTACCCTCATGGAATTTACGTTCCGAATCAGAGAGGGAAGTAGGCAGTTAAGGAAATAATTACAATAATGTTTGTTAAGGGCATCATATTGGAAGCAAGAGATGCTTCAGGAGCACATAGCAGGGGCAACTAATTGCGCTTAGTTGTTTGGAAATGCTTAGAGGATGGGTTGTTAAAATAGAGACTTGAAGGATGAGTAGGAGATAGCCAGGCATAGTTTTCTAAGCAGAGGGAAGGAACAATGCCTGGGAAGAATGTGTAGAAAGGAAGGACTGAATGATGATGAGTGGGGGGATGTGAAGAGTTTAGTATGACTGGTAGTAAATGATAAGTCGGAGTCCAAATATTAATGTATTCTAAGGAAGTGGAAAATATTACAAGGTTTTAAACAGGAATGAATATTTAGACTTAAATCTTAAAGCAGCGTTTGTCAGATCCAAGGAACACCTGCATCAGAAAATCCAGCTGACCAGTGCTACTGAAACAGAATCTTGCAGAGGGAGAGAAGACTCGAACATTTATATTTTAACAAGATCCCAGGTTGATGCTTATGCACAGTAACATTTGAGAATTATTATTTTTATAACAATTGTGTTTATCTGTAATGGCGGGAGTTCATCTGAGGTGAACAAGATTGGAGACAGAAAAGCTAGTTAAGGAAGCTGTTGTGGAAATCTAGAGAAGCAGTAAGTGTGGCATGAAGTAGAATGGTGGCGATGAAAATAGAAGTGGACAGAACTGAAAGTTATTTAGGTTATGGAATTGACAGAGCAGTGATTGATGAAATGATTTATTTTTCTCTGAAGTCAGTGGTGAAGTTATGTGCAAAGGGTAAAAGGGATGTGAGAGATTTTGGGGTGAGGGATGGTATAGCAGCCACTAGAGAATTAGAAACACTGGAAAGACTGCAGCCAGTGTTCAATGAGATTTGGTGATTTTGAATTTATAGCAACTCACCATTCTGTATGTGAGTGAGTTTGAATGTTTTCCTAATGGGAAAGAAAGACTGCTGGAGGTTTAAGTGTAAAGGATGAATTGCAGATGAGGCAGGACCGGAGGCAGGGAGACCTGTTAAGAGGTTATTAGGATAGTCCAAGGAACATCATGGTACCCTAAAGAAAGGACATGGCAGTGGGACTGGCAAACTATAGACAGATTGGAGAGATTTAAATGGTATTAACGGAACTTCTTGATTGGTTGAATGTGAAGCCTGAGTTAAGGAGTCAGAGGGATGCCCAGCTTGATGAATGGTGTCATTCACTAAGAATGGGACCATAGGAGGAGGTTTCAGAAGGGACAGTGGTGGGTTAAGTTTTGGATGTTTTGAGATTGAGGAACCTTGAGTTAGCTACCTGCAAAATGTGCCTATTTAAATTCATTAAATTTGAGTTAAAAACTTAAGTTCCTCAGTTTTAACAGCTACATTTTATGTACTCATTATCCGCTTATGCCTAGTGGCTGCTATATTGGACAGCAGATGAAAAAAATTATCATCACAGAAAGCCCAGTGGGATTGTGCTGGTCTAGATTAAAATTAGAGAAGGAGATTTGACATCCGGACATTCATAGTAATATGTCACATGCTTGCATTTCTTTTTGGTTACTAATTGTATATACTTAGATACTACAGTTTAGTCCTGGTTCTCTTAAAATTTGATCTGTCTCTTAGTCTGTAGGTTAGCTTTTCATCCCTTTCTTTTCCCCACAATTTATCTGTTGAAAATATTTCGATGGTTGCCCACTCCTGGTCCAGTTCAATGTGCTCCTTCTGTCCTTTGTATTTCTTGCAAGTAGGTATTTTCAGATTCATGAAAAGAGTGTGAGCCAAAGATTTTACCTTGTGCAAAACTGATGATCGATCACCCAGTTTTCTTTCCCATACACGTCACTTGCTGTTTTCGTCTAGATATACTCAGGATATATTCTTTAAGGTCCGGTAATTCTGTCAAAATTTTCTTGGTGTTGGGTCATTACGCACAGATGTAAGATGTACTGCTCCACAGTTTGTCACGGACCCTGGAAATATTCTTTGTCTTCAATATTTAACCCTTTCTTTGTAGTCCTTTTTATCCTTTTTTCATTTCTTTTTGATTTTGTTATTGATTTCAGAGAGGAGAGAAAGAGAAACATCAGTTGTTGTCATACTTATTTATGCAGTCTTTGGTTGATTCTTATATGTATCCTGATTGGGGATTGAACCTGCAACCTTGGCATATTGGGATGATACTCTAAGCAACTAGGCTACCCTGCCAAGGCTCTTTTTGATTTTTAAAATCAAAAGAGAAACACCTTTTGTTTCTCTTAAGGCATTATTGGGTTTATTAACTTCGTATCCTTCTAGTTAGACTCTATTTGAAATTTCTTTTCTTTAATTTTCAATACCGCCTGAGTTGTTTCATTTCATTTTTGAGTTTTTCTAATTCTGACTGTTCTTTCATACCTTATATAATTTTCTTAATATCTTTTAGCTATAGCAAAAATAGTTATAATTTTGATATATGTGCATTCTTTCTGGCATGCTTTTATTGCCTGTAGGAATGCTATTTTTTAATGATAATTTTATAGAGGATTTGACCTCTATTTTTGTTATGTTTATGTAAAATTAACTTTTTTGAGTTCTTAAAAGTGGCTCAGAATAGCCTTTTCTAACTTCACAGGGCTCTCTCTTCTGTTGTTTTCCTGTAGTGTTAAGAAATATACAGTGACTTGATTTTTTAGATTTCCTGCTTTTATTACTCTTAATAACTTACTTTAGTCCTTTTCTTTCCTTCATTTCTTCCTTTCTTTTTTTTTTTAATCCTCACTGGAGGACATGCTTATTGTTTTTTATACAGAGGGGAAGGGAAGGAGAGAGAGAAGGAGAGAAACATCTATGCAAGACAGAAACATCATTGCCTCTTGTATGTGTCCTGACTGGAAATTGAACCTGCAACCTTTCGGTTTATGGGATGACACTCCAGCCAACTGGTGTGCCAGCCAGTGCTCCCTTTTCTAAAAAACATATGTTTTATTGATTTTAGGGGGGGGTAGGTGTGAGGGAGGGAGAGAGGGAGAGAGAAACATTGATTTGTTGTTCCCACTTATCCATGCACTTATGTTGGTTGATTCTTGTATGTACACTGGCGGGGTATTGAACCCACAGCTTTGGCATATTGGGACCATGCTGTAACCAACTGAGCTACCTGGCCAGGCCTCCTTCATTTCTTTTATCCCTCTTCAGCTCAGTATGATTCTCCTCTCAACAGTTTCTCTTTAGTGTGGGACCCTATTCTAGAAAGGAGCCATGGTAGTCAATTTCAAGGTTTGGGGCGGGTGTTAGACTGCTCTAGTCCCAGTCAGACCTCTTTTCTGCAGGATCCGTATGCTTGTATGGCACCAAAAGCAGTTAAATCCCTCCTAGTTTCAACTGTTCTCAGTTTTGCTTTCCATTGAATACCTGTTGATTATTTCAGGGTTCTCCTGTTCTCAGATCCATTCACTTCTCTCTGTTTTCTCTGGCACTGACACCAGCCTGACGCAGGTCTTGTGGCTGTTGGTGCTTTGCTCTCACGTGTGGATATTTGGGGGTGTTGGGGATACCTTGTAACCTAGTTTTGTTGTAAATGTTGTCAGAAGGGTTTTGATTTTTGCTCTCTAGATGCTCTCATTTCATGTGGAGAATTAAAGAGATTAAAAACTAAGCTTTTTCCATTTTCCCAGAATCCTTTAAGAAAAATTTTCTTTAAAAAATCTTTTTTATTGCCCGGACTGGTCTGGCTCAGTTGGTTGGGCATCCTCCTGCAAAGCGAAAGGTCATTGGTTTGATTCCCAGCCAGGGCACATGCCTGGGTTGCAGGTACAGTAAGAGAGGCAACTGATTAGTATTTCTCTCTCACATTGCCATTTCTCTACCTCTCTCTTCCTCTCTCTAAAAATAAATAAAATCTTTTAAAAATTTTAATTGATTGTTTTTAGAGTGAGAAACATCAATTTGTTGTTCACTTATTTATGCATTCATTGGTTGACTCTTGTATGTGCCCTGACTGGGGACTGAACCCACAACCTTGGTCTATCAGGACGATGCTCTGACCCACTGACCTACCCAGCCAGGGCTTCTTTAAGAAAATTTTTTAAAGAAACTTCACTGTGAAGGGAAGGCTAGAGAGATGGTAGCTGGAAAGAAACCTATGAGGTTAAGAGAGGGTTTGGTGGTGTTTTTGTTGTTGTTTTGTTTTGATTTGATTTTAGAGAGAGGGGGGAAGAGGGTGGGAGAGAGACATTGATTTGTTCCACTTAAAATTTTTAAAAAAATTTTTAAATTTATTTTTTAGAGGGAAAGGGAGAGAGAGGAAGAGAAACATCGACTTGCAACAGAATCATTGATCGGTTGCCTCACACACCCCCAACCGGGGACCTGGCTTGCAACCCAGGCATGTTCCCCGACTGGGAGTTGAACCGAACCAGCAACCTTTCAGTTCACAGGCTGGCATTTAGTCCACTGAGTCACACCAGCCAGAGTTGTTCTTCCACTCTGTAATTCATTCATTGGTTGCTTCTAGTATGTGGATTGAATCTGCAACCTTGGCATATCAGGGATCAAACCCACAATGTTTGTGTATCGGGATGATGCTTTAACCAGCTGAGCTACCTGCCCAGGGCTTGGTGCTTTTTTTTTTTTAAGTTGGAAATCAAGTATGGTTAAAGATTGAAAGAATTAGTAAAAGGGGAAAAAAAAAGGATGGGTGTGTCGGTACTAAGTGTACTGGTGTTCTTGACTGAGTATGTGAGAAGAAACAGGAAACATCTTTAATTGTAATTATAGAAAGATGGTAAGGAAAGGTGTGTGGGGAAGAAGCTGGTGTTCCCTTTGTTTTGTTTTCTCTGTGAAATAGAAGGAAAGACTTGAAGAAAGAGACTGGTGGAAAGGCAAGGTAGGACCAAAGGAGGTTTGGGCATTTGTGGTTGGAGGTGACATTGATGAGTAAAGGTTTTTTTAGCTCCTTTTAGTGATGGTCCAGTAGTCTGGTTATAGGCCTGGTTATAGGCCTAGAGAAAGGAGATGTTTGAGTTGGTCCCATCTCGGACACATGGGAGTGGCAAGTGAATTGAGAATGCTGTTAGTAGTGATTGAAATGAATTGACCATGGTCTCTAAAGAGAGGAAAGTGAATGTGGGAAAGAACTGATTAATAGGGAGAAAGTGGGACGGTCAAGGGAGTGGTTATCTTAAGTTGTAGGTGAGAGTGTAAGGTAAAAACTGGATAAGAAGAGGAATAATAGCAGGCAGGGTTCTTTTTTTGTTTTTTCACTGCTTTATTGACATGCCATGCAATTTATCCATTTAAAATGTACAATTCTATGGTTTATAGTATATTCACAGATATGTGTGGCCAGTATCACAATTTCAGAATGTTTTCATCACCTCAGAAAGAAACCATATTTAGTTATCACCCTTCCCCCAGTTCCTCCATCTGCGTCTCTCCCAGCCCCAAGCAACCACAAGTCTACTTTCTATATCTAGAGATTTCCCTGTTCTGGCTTTTCATATGAATGGAATCATATAATATGTGGACTGTTGTGTCTGGCTTCTTTCACTTAGCGTGTTTCTAAATTGTAGCATGTATCAGTACTTCATTCCTTTTTCTGGTTAAATAATCCATTGAACGGATATGACACATTTTGTTTACCCACTCGTCCATTGATAGACATTTGGTTTTCTAATTTTTTTGTTATTACTGTACAAGTTTTTTTTTAAAGATTTTATTTATTTTATTTTTAGAGAGAGGGGAAGAGAGGGAGAAAGAGAGGGAGAGAAACATCAGTGTGTGTTTGCCTCCCGTGTACCCCCTACTGGGGACCTGGCCTACAGCCGAGGCATGTGCCCTGACTGGAGAATCGAACCCGAGACCCAGTGATTCGTAGGCCAACGCTCAATCCACTGAACTACAGCAGCCAGGCTTTAATTGCTTGAGGAACTGCCAAACTGTTTTCCAAAGTAGCTGCCCCAGTTTACATTCCCAAAAGCAATGTATGGGGAATCTAATTTCTCCACATACAAAACAGTCTTGTTGTCTTGATTGATTGATTTATTGATTTATAATCCTCACCTAAGGACATGCTTATTGATTTTTAGTGGGGGGCGGAGAGGGAGAGCGTGAGAAAGAGAAAGAAATATAGATTGGTTGCTTCCTATACATGCCTCGACTGGGGATAGAACCTGCAACCTAGGTATGTGCCCTGACCGGGAATGAAACCCACAACCTTTCTGTTTATGAGACAACACTCTAACCAAGTGAGCCACATCAGCCAAGGCTTTCTTGATTTTTTTATTCCAGCCATCTTAGTAGGTGTGAAATAGTATCTCATTTTGATTTGCATTTCCATGATGACTAATGATGTTGGGTATTTTTTCCCTTGTGCTTATCAGTCAGTTTGCTACTTTCTTGGAAAAAATGGTGATTTAAATACTTTGTCTATTTTTAATGGGGTTGTCTTTGTGCTGTTGCATTATAAGAGTTTTTTATATATTCTAGATACAGGTTCCTTATCCGGTATACGGTTTGCAAATATTTCCCTGTTCTGTGGGATGTCTTTTCATTTTCTTGATAGTGTAAGGTTTTAATTTGGAAGTTCATTATATGTTTTTTCTTTTGTTGCTTGTGCTTTTAGTGTTGTATCTAAGAAGACTTTGCCGAATCCATTGCAAATCCAAAGTTGTGAAGATTAACTCCTATGTTTTCTTCTAAGAGTTTTATAGTTTTAGTTCTTACATTTAGGTATTTTTAATTTTTTGTTTATGGGGTGAGATAAGTGTCTAACTTCAGTCTTTTAAGTGTGGCAGTTTTGATCAAAGTCTAAGGTATTTAAATGTAAGGCTTAAAAAATGGATCAGGTTTATTTTAAAACCTGCATAGCAGTACCCAGTGTTGATGTTTTATGAGAGTTTATTTGGGTCAAACTGGTGACATATGCCAGGGAGCAAGATCTCAAATGCTCTTTATTTAGAAAAGATTTTATTTATTTATTTTTAGAGAGAGGGGAAGGGAGGGAGAAAGGGAGAGAAACTTCAGTGTGTGTTTGCCTCTTGTGCACCCCATACTGGGGTCCTGGCCTATAACCCAGGCATGTGCCCTGACTGGGAATTGAACCGGTAACCTTTTGCTTCACAGTCTGGCACTCAATCCACTGAGCCAGGCCAGCCAGTGCTCAAATGCTTTTATTATGCATTTGAAGTTAAGGAGGGAATGTAAGGAAGATCACATGGAAGTGGGGCGGTGGGGGAGGAGGCGGGGAAATGGATTACAGGATAGTTAATAAGATTATGTGCTCTCTTGAGGTTGCATATTCAAAGGTATATTATCCTGGATGCACAGAAACAATGGACAGGGCTTACTTAAGGCAAAGATAAACCTTTTACTAAAGAAGTTATATGATCTGCCATTAGGAATTTATGATCAGTTCACCCTGTGAGGTTACTTTCCATAGAACCCCTTTTTTCATCCACACAGGTAAGACTGGTCTGGAGCGTGGCCATGGAAATGGATGCCTGAAGTGGAGGTGAAGACTGAACCTATTGCTAAAGTCTAAGTGAATGACAGGGTGGGCCCAAGGAGGGTCATAGAAGAATAGCCAGGTGATAGGAGCCCTAGAGGAACAGGAGTTTAAAATGAGGCTGGAGGAGTTGGATTTGGAAGAGACATTGAGAATAAGGAAGACATCAACGCCCCACCCTTTATTCTGCAATATGTCAAGAGTGGAAGAATGAGCTAAAACCTCTACAGTGAGAATTCAGCTAGGGAAGCAGTTGCTTAAGGGGAGAGTTAGGCTTTAGAGTTGGGAACAGTGTGCACTGAAGTGGTGGAATCAGCAGTAGGGGAGTTTGTCTCTGGAAAAGGTTTTGGTTTGTTTGATTTTAAAGATTTTATTTATTTATTTTTAGAGAGTGGAAAGGAGGGAGAAAGAGAGGGAGAGAAACATTGTTCAGTTGCCTTTTGCATATCCCCAACCTGGGACCTGGCCCGCAACCCAGGCATGTGCCCTGACTGAGAATTGAACCAGCCACCTTTTAGTTTGTAGCCTGGCGCTCAGTCCACTGAGCTACACCAGTCAGGGCTGGAAAAGGGTTTTGATGTCAGCCCTCAGTCAAAACAGAGTGGTGACCCTAGGGCAGCGCTTTCTTTTTTTTTTCTTTTAAATCCTCACCCAAGGACATGTTTATTGATTTTTAGAGAGGGAGAGAGAGAACATCGGTTGCCTCCTGTACATGCCCCAACTGGGGATTGAACCTGCCGCTGTTGGTGTTCAAGACAGTGCTCCAACCAACTGAGTGACCTGATCAGGGCCGACTTAACACTTTGGCTTCAGTTAGACCAGACTTTGACTCTAATTTGGAGTATCCTCAGCACTATGCCATTTGTATCTTTTTGTCCTGCTCTGGAAACAAAGTTAGTTTCTCATTTGGAATAAGAGTTGCCTCATTTGACATTCCTACAGACTAGAAGAGGTGGAGCATAAAAACAAAACTTCCTAATTAAGTGTGCTGATATTCTTTTAAGATGTTTGAATTCAGTCAGTGTGTGGGTGGGTGTGTATGTGTGTGTGTGGGTGTGTGGGTGGGTGTGGTGTGGTGAATTAAGGTCACGTATACACACAAAGCAATATTCTTGCAATTTCTGCTTCAGAATTTGGGGGAACGTAGGATCAAGGAAAGAACTAAATGATTACCACCCACCTATCCCCATCTCAAGAGGAGGGAAAACTTCTTATGATTAAGGCAAAATGGGAAGAATCAAGGGCATTTGGGTGTTAAGCTCTAGGTAAAGGCTTGATTCTCACAGTGCACATGGGGTCAGACAGTCTTCCTCAGTTCTGTGGGTATTATACTAGTATCACCTTTCTGATAATCTAACACAAAACACTTAGAGACCAAAATACCCAGAAGCTGAATGGGAAAAATGGGGAAAAGTAATTAATTGGCTTATCTGGACTAGTTAGGCTAACTCAGCTTTATTTGAAGAAAGGGCAGAAACTTAGAGCCTCTTGCTTCATCAGGAATCTCACAGTGAGTCTGATCAGATTCCTGAGGCCAGCCTGGGTCTGGAGTTACAAAAAATCTGGTTCAGGTCAAGTGTCAGACCCAATAGGAGAATAAGAGCAGTTATACACATATTTAACAGGTGGCAGAGGTGTCTTGGTATCCTGACATGTTAACGTAGCAATAGGGACTAGACCTCCTTCCTTTGAATTCATTTCTTTGTGTTCTCACAGGTCTCTAAACCTGCCTCCCCAGCCTATAGCTTTGCCTTCTTAGGTCCAAATCCTGGGAGGACAAGAAACTCATCTTTTTAGCATGAGCCTTAGCTGCCCCTTTTCCCTGCCTAGAATTAGCCACACCCCTATCACCTGACCCGTTCTAGTGGCCCCTATGTAGAGGATGGCCTAAGGACTCTCTGTGTAGACAGACCCCCACTTTCTCTGTCACAAACAGGATTATATAATCTTGATGTGTCAAGAGGGGGAAAGGTGGTAGAGAAGAGAAAGAGCACTTTGGCTTTAATTTTTTTTGTTCATTTGTTTTGTTTCTAAGATGGAATTTTTAACTTGTTCTCTAAGGTTTCCTAAGTCAAAATTTTATGATTATGTAATTTTGGACAGAGTTCTTTGTTAAGGGGGCCTCATGCTGCAGAAAATTTAGTATTCATGTCATAGACATCAAAAATGTAAGCCACTGTTTTCCAACTTGAGGATAGTAGTGTCTTGGGAAATCAGAGTTATTACAAGGAGTTTGCAAATGCACTAGCTCAGCTCTCGTTATCTATAGATTGAATATACATCTCTCACCTTTACATACTACTATTTTGAGGATATAAAAATTAATAAAATATAAATTTAAATTATTATTGAATGTATAGTAGTTGTTTGTCTTTATATGTTTCTTGGTGGAAACTACTGAGCCTCTGTCTCATAGAGATCCATGAAAGTTTTAGAACCTAAAAAGGGGTTCACATAACCTAAAGTTTTGGGAATCTCTGTTCTAAGCCGTTTTGAGATGAGAGAATTCCCAACTTGACTTATAGTAATTAGGTACTGCGTATTTAAGAGACAGTTCATGGAGCGGGAGAGAAATTATCAACACAGATTAAGCTCCTTCTATATGCAAGGCACCTTACTGCCTCCCATCCATATTCCCTGGGCTCCTTCCCCAGAGGCTGCCACTGTTACCATTTGATTGCATATCTTCCTGGAAACCTTGTATGGATCTATATAAGGATATGTATATGTGGATATATTTTATGTGATTTTATTTTTACAGTGCCCTTATCCTCTAGAAATTTTAGTAAGAATATCCTCTAGAAAACTTTGTAAGAATATTGATACATTAGTCTTTTTGGTGGGGGGTTTCTTTTATTGATTCTAGAGAGGGGGGAGGGGAGGGAGAAAGGGAGGGGGGAAAAACATCCACGTGAGAGGGTGACATCGATCGGTTGCCTCTTGCACATGCCCTGACTGGGGATTGAATCTGTAACCCAGGCATGTGCCCTGACCTGGAATCAAACCCACAACCTTGCTGTTCTGGGGACGATGCTGAACCAGCTGAGCCACACCAGCCGGGCGATATGTTTGCTTTTAATTCTTAAATTCGTTAGAAACTGTTTTCCTAAAGAAGGGAAATTTTTAAATGTACCTTTCAGATTTTATCTCCATAGCTGACAGGGAAACTTTTTTCAGGGTGAAGAAGGGGAGTACAGTGAAGAAGAAAACCCTAAAGTAGAGCTGAAATCAGAAGCCAATGATGCGGCTAATTCTTCAACAAAAGAAGAGAAGGGAGAAGAAAAGCCTGACTCCAAAGGCACTGTGACAGGAGAGAGGCAGAGTGGGGACGGACAGGTCAGTACCCATCAAAGGCCTCCATTTGGGGGCTGGAAAAGGGGCTCTCAACTTTAGAGGGAGTAAGGAACCCCTTGTCCTTCAGGAGAGCACAGAGCCTGTTGAGAACAAAGTACCCAAGCATTTGGATGATGACGAAGATCGGAAGAACCCAGCATACATACCACGGAAAGGGCTCTTCTTTGAGCATGATCTTCGAGGGCAAACTCAGGAGGAGGAAGTCAGGTAACAGCCACTTGCTGCTATTGTTTAATATATATTTAGTGTTTACTGTATGCTAGGTACTTTGCTAAGTGCTTTACCTGTATTATTTTGCCTACCACTCACAGCGTTTTTAAGGTTAGTACTACCTCCTGTACAAATGAGGGAAGTGAGGCTTAGACTATTTGGTAACTTCCAGTGCAGCAGCTGGGGTCCACACCTACACTCACTGCCTTTCTTAATCTGAGGCTCAAGGCCTCTGGGATATGAAGCACTTGCATAGGCTGCCTTATAGGAGAGAAGTGTTTTCAAGGTGCTGAGTAGTTCGTAGTGAAACTTTTCCTTATTTCCATTCGTGTTGCATTCAACCCCAGCAGGCGTTGAGGTTAACGTTATGATTCACTTTTGCTTTTGGGAGGCCTGTTTCGTATAATCTATCAGGGAAGATGGAGAGCGTACATGAAGTTCCTTGTGTTTCCCTGCCCAATCCTGTTTGTTTCGTGAACATCTTTACTTGACAGATTCTACTAACTTCAGACACTTTTTCCTGGTTTTATCCAGACCCAAGGGGCGTCAGCGAAAGCTGTGGAAAGATGAGGGTCGCTGGGAGCATGACAAGTTCCGAGAAGATGAACAAGCCCCAAAGTCCCGACAGGAACTCATTGCTCTTTATGGATATGACATCCGTTCAGCTCACAATCCTGATGACATCAAACCCCGAAGAATCCGAAAACCCAGGTGAGAAAATTTTGGAGTCTTAGACTATTGGTATTTTAGAAAGAACTCTGCTTTTTAAAATACCATTCCAGCAAGTAATTGAATGGGTGAGGAATATGGGTAGTCTTCCTGACCCTCAGTTTAAGACTTTTCTCTATTCCATTTATTCAGGTTTGGGAGCCCTCCACAAAGAGATCCAAACTGGACTGGTGAGCGGCCAAACAAGTCTTACCGCCACCAGGGTCCTGGGGGTACCCTACCACCAAGGACATTTATCAACAGGAAGGCTGCAGGTACTGGCCGCATGTCTGCCCCCAGGAATTACTCTCGATCTGGGGGCTTCAAGGAAGGCCGTGCCGGATTTAGGCCTGTGGAGGCTGGTGGGCAGCACGGTGGCCGGTCTGGTGAGACTGTTAAACATGAGAGCGGTTACCGGTCACGACGCCTGGAGCAGACTCCTGTGCGGGATCCATCTCCAGAAGCAGATGCTCAGGTGCTCGGCAGTCCTGAGAAGGAAGAGGCAGTGTCAGAGATACCAGCTCCTGTTCCGGACACTGCACCACCGCCCCCTGACAGGCCTGTTGAGAAGAAATCCTATTCCCGGGCAAGGAGAACTAGAATCAAAGCTGGAGATGCAGTCAAGGCTGCAGAGGAGGTGCCCCCTCCACCCGAAGGGCTGACCCCAGCACCTCAAGTCCCAGAAACTGCTCCTCCTCCACAGGCTAGTAAGACTGGGAACTGGGAGGCTCCAGTGGATTCTCCTACAGGCGGACTTGAGCAAGATGTGGCACAACTAAACATAACAGAACAGAATTGGAATCCAGGGCAACCATCATTCCTGCAACCACGCGAACTTCGGGGTAGGTACCTTAGGGTTAGTAACTAGATTTTTTTTCTCTGTGCGTCATTGGGTTTGGGAGCACGGGACCTCTCTCTCTCAGGGATGTGGTATCTGACAAAAACCAGATGGCTAGGTATATTCATCGAAGGACCTCAGAACAGTTTTATCTGTTACCTAAGCCTACCCCACTGGTTTGCCACTATTAACTGGTTAGTCGTCAGTAATGAGCTCCTGGGTACAGGATCCTTTATCACTCTCTGTAGAAAAGTGGAAGAAGGAGGAGGCGGTGTTTTCATTATTTGAGCTAATGGTTAAAGTTGGAAGGCAGAAACTTATTTGAATTTGGATGAGAATCTTCTAATCTTTTTGAAAGGAAAACCTCTCTAATTTCCTTAATTTTCTAGAGCAAGGCTGCCAAAAGGACTTTCCATAATGATGGTTCTTTTGAATACTTGTAGCCAGGGTGTCTGAATAACTGAACTTTTCATTTTTAAAAATAATTAATTGATTTATTTAAAAGATTTTCTTTATTTTTTAGAGGAAGGGAAATATAGGGGGGAGAGGGAGAGAAACATCGATCAGTTGCCTCTTGTATACCCGCAGCTGGGGACCTGGTCCACAACCCAGGCATGTGCCCTGACTGGGAATCGAACCTTTTGGTTTGTAGTCTGGCGCTCTGTCCACCTAGCCACACCAACCAGGGCTGAACTTTTCATTTTAAATAATTGAAATTTAAATAGTCACATTTGACTAGTGGATGTCGTATTGGACAGCATAGTTCTAGAGACTAGAACCTCTCTACCACCCATTTTGCCCATCCTATGTCTTCCTCCAACCAGATAGATAAAAGGACCTTTTCCTTAGTTTCTGAAATCTCATTTGAATTTAAAGGTTGGAAATCCTCGTGAAGACTGTGAGTTTCAGCATCCTCTGGTGTGCATAGTTTTTGAACAGCAAAAACCAGTATAGCCTAAACTGGACGTGGAATTGCTCTTTGGATTGAGTTGTATACCCTTCTACTGATGTACCCGTGTACTGATGTTTTATTATCATTGGAAGACTGTCTCTAGAATGCAGCTTTTTTTGTTGTTGTTGTTCTGAGCCATTTTCAGCTAGAGGGGAATCCCTTCTCAAACTTCCAGGCCAGACCTCAGCGGCCAGAAGTAATCAGGTAGATTTACCGAACACCCCTCACTGTCCAGTTGTTGCTCAGAAACTTTTGGGCTGAGATTTTTTTACTGTGTTTGATAATGTAATGTGCTAATTGTGACTTATCAGGGATTCTGTACAGGGAAGCATTTGGTGGGCAAAATTTGAACTTCTGTTTTCTCACCAAAGTAATTTTTTTTCATGTTCAAAGGCTTTATTGCTGTATTAAGGTGATGGGCATGGAGGAGGCAGATTTCTACATGGTGGCATTAAGAGGAAGCAGAGATCGTTTAAAAGGGATTTTGTCCCTGGCTGGTGTTGCTCAGTGGATTGAGTGCTGGTCTACAAACCAAAGGGTCGCAGGTTTGATTCCCATTCAGGGCACATGCTGGTGTTGTGGGCCAGGTCCCCAGTAGGAGGTGCTCAGGAGGCAAGCACACATTGATACTTCTCTCCCTCACTTTCTCCCTCCCTTCCCCTCTCTAAAAATAAATGAATAAAGTCTTTTGAAAAAGGAAAAAGAAAAGGGATTTTGTTAGTTTAAAAGCACAAAGCCATTTACCGCATTGGATTCTTCAGCCTGTCATTTTCTTGATGGTATCTTTGAGTCTCACATCTGTCTGCTCTACAACAGTGATTTTTTTGGTTTATTACAGGAATGCACAACCACATACACATGGGAGCAGGACCTCCACCTCAGTTTAACCGGATGGAAGAAATGGTACAGAAAGAGAGAAGGAGTAGATGGAGGGAAAGGGGGCTGCATGTAATAGCTTTTGAAATCAGTTTTCCAATTACCCATGTTTTGTGTAATTTTGGTCTCAGAAATGCAGAGGGTTTAGGTTCACATGTTAATGTTTTTCACTGATTTTTCAGTTCATTTTGCAAATATTTTTTATACACATGCCATGTACAAAGTCCCACCTAAAGGAGGGTGGGGACTTGAATGAGAGTCAGCCATCTGGAAGTCTTCTTGCTCAGGCCTGTTTCTTTCTCTCAGGGTGTACAGGGTGGGCGAGCCAAACGCTATTCATCTCAGCGGCAGAGACCCGTGCCAGAGCCCCCGGCCCCTCCTATGCACATCAGTATCATGGAGGGACATTACTACGATCCACGTGAGTTTTTATTATAGTTGGGATGCCTTGTTTTGGCACTTTGAAGCAAAGTGAGAGACAAGCCTCCTGCCTCCTGAATTTCCATTCTGACTCCTCACAGTGGTTATTGTCTGGTTGCTGTTTTCTTCACATGGAAAATTGAGAACATTCTTTTAAAGGATTTGGGGGACAGGGAGATTTGTCCATGTGATATGAAGACCCAGAATTTATGAGAGTTTCAATGTGATATCTTACAGTGCAGTTCCAGGGACCAATCTATACCCATGGTGACAGCCCTGCCCCACTGCCTCCTCAGGGCATGATTGTGCAGCCAGAAATGCACCTTCCCCACCCAGGTAAGAATTGCACCTTTCCTCGCACGCTTCCAGTTCATCAGTAGGTGGGTGGGGTCTTTACAGACCCCATCCTCCTGAGCTCCATGCTGCTTACCTATGGGACTGGCCACTCTGGTTGCCTGGGCAACAAACCTCTTGGGTCCCTCCTGAGGACTTTCATCCTGAGCCTGTTTATGTTGGAAATGCTGATATTTTCTATCTCAGTTTCTGTTTTCCACTCCTTATTCAGGTTTACATCCCCATCAGACACCAGCACCTCTGCCCAATCCAGGCCTCTATCCCCCACCAGTTTCCATGTCTCCAGGACAGCCACCACCTCAGCAGCTGCTTGCCCCTACTTACTTCTCTGCTCCCGGCGTAATGAATTTTGGTAATCCCAGTTACCCTTATGCTCCGGGGGCACTGCCTCCCCCACCACCTCCTCATCTGTATCCTAACACGCAGGTGAGATGGCTAATGAGTACATTTTTATAGGTACACATCCTTGAAATTGGGCGGGAGTATGGTATGGGGAGAATGCTTAAGAAATTTGACAGAACACTTCAATGCCACTGATTTGCATGTGGCTCCAGGACGCCTCTTGGTGGTCAGGAGCTGGAAATGCAGCTTATGTAATGCCCATTACCTATTCCATTTCTTTAATGGTATTTCATTTAAGTATTTAGTATGTCTTAGATGGCCATTTATTCAGCTGCATAAAGAAACTGTATTCTGTTTGTCGGTTGTACCTCTCCCTCTGCTGCTTAACTCCTAGTAGGTTGAAATCATCTGGTACCTGGAGTGCCACCTCTGAGTTTGGCCTCTTCCATTTGTCAGCCGATGATAGGAATTAGAGGAAGCTGGACAGTACTTTGAAGAAGTAGGAACCGGAGCGTAATTAGGACCTACTAAAACAGAAATGAAGAATCATTTTAATTTTAAGGAGGGCAGCTTAGAGGTTTAAAAAATTATAAATTCCCCAGGTCTGTTTTTGTGCCTGAATAATGTTTTCTGTCCATCATAGTTTAGCTTAATTCCTAACTTTCAGTTCTGTCTTATTGGGGTATCCAGGCCCCATCACAGGTGTACGGAGGAGTGACTTACTACAACCCCGCCCAGCAGCAGGTGCAGCCAAAGCCCTCCCCACCCCGGAGGACTCCCCAGCCAGTCACCATCAAGCCCCCACCACCTGAGGTATGAGAGCTTCTTCCTATACTTTAGGGTACATCCTACATCGGTGGGCTTTTTTCTTTCTTCAAAAGATTTTCCTCCTGTTCTGAGGGTGTTTCTGTGGAAACTGTTTGTTTGTTTGTTTGTTTGTTTGTTTGTTTTTAAATGACCTGATAACAAATTCTAACTTTATTATTTCAGGTTGTAAGCAGGGGTTCCAGTTAATCAGTTTCCGAATATTTTAAACCTAACATGACATAAAAGTAAGTGTACAACTTACTGTGTCTCTTACAGCATTTTAAAAACTAATGCCCATGCTTACCTGCTTAACAAACAATTGCCTAATTAACGCTTTAAGTTGTAATAGTGGGTTATCTTGGGAAGGGGGGAGGCTTAAAGCAGTCCCAAAATTTGCTGGTTTCTTTATTTTGCGATTGCATTGAGCAGGATTGAATACAAACCATTGTTGACAGAATTTCATTTGGGAAGCTGCAAGGAAAAAAATGTAGGAGGGCATTTTTTACTAAGGAAAAAGAAACTCTAAATTTGAGGTGTTCGATCATAAAAAAGAATAAAATCTTACCATTTGCAGCAGCGTGGTGGGCCTAGAGGGTATTATGCTGAGTGAAATAAGTCAGTCAGAAATTTGTGAGAAAAAGACAAATACCATATGATTTCACTTATATGTGGAATCAAAAGAATAAAATAAACCAACAAAATTGACACAGACTCATAGATACAGAGAACAGACTGATGGTTGACAAAGGGGAGAGGGGCTTGGGGGACTGGATGAAAAAGGCAAGGGATTAACAAGTATAAATTGATAGTTACAGAATCGTCCTGGGAAATGTAAAGTATAGCATAGGGAATATAGTCAGCTGTTGTAATAACTATGTATGGTGTCAGGTGAGCACTGGAAATATCAGGGGAACACTTTGTAAACTATATGATTGTTTAACTACTATGCTGAACACCTGAAACAATACAAAATAATACTGAATGTAAGCAGTGATTGAAAAATTTTTTAAATTATATATTTTAAAAAAATTGAGGCGTTAGAGCAGAGCCAGTTTTAAAGGTCATGGAGGAGAAAGACCATGGGGGTTTTGTGGGGTTTTTTGGGGGACATTACTTTAAAACACATTATTTAGAATGTGGCTTTTTGAAAACAACTTGTAAATACCCAGAAGGTCCACTAACACTTTGGTGGTTCTCCCCTCTTCCCCACCCGTCAGAACAGCAGAGGTGAGAACCCAGGAAAGAAGAGAAATGCAACTGGCTGTTTACTACCAGGAGGGCTTCAAAGGTAGAGGGTAGCTCCTACCAGCAAGCAGATGAATGAAGAGAACCCTTGCCTTCCCTGAAGATAAGCTCTGTTAGAGAAAGGGAGAAACAAGTGGACTTCCTCCCATTTCCACCCTTTACTTGAGCTAGCTATGCTGAAGAGGAGCAGAGATCCAGACAGCCCAGACTTCTGAGTTTACATCTAGAAGCCCAGGTTTTTGGCTTTCCTTCACTTCATCCTGGGAAACTTTGTCTTCTCCCAGAGAAGCTCCTTCCTGTTTGTTTTGTTTTCTAAGATGTTTGTTTTTAAAGCCTGGCTTGCTATTCTTAAATATTCTTTAAATCAGTCAATCTCCATATCCATCCATCTATCTCTATCTCTCCCGCTCTCCCTCCTCCCCCCACCCCCCACCTTTAAATGAGACAAATTTATTTTTCTGGTTTACTAGCTTCTCTGGTTCCCATTTGGTTCTTCCCTGCAACCCAGATAATTAAGAATTTACCAGCTGGCCTTTTCCCAACAAATCTACAGAGCTGGCCTTTCACTTTTGGTTGGCCTTTGTTATTATATACTTGGATTCTCTTAACTCCTCGAAACTCAAAGTTTGTGGTAGGAGCCTTTCTTCTTGACTTCGTAGGCTTCAGGCCTCTACTAATATGAGTCTCTCCAATGGGAAGACATGGCGAATCGAGTGTTTTTGTGAGAAAGGGAGGGTGGAGTGAGCCTTTGCACCTTAGGGATATGTATTCACAGAGTCCTCGGGGGCTCGGTCTTTGAGGTAAGTGGAATTCGAGGGCCCTGCTTTTATTTCCAACCCTCCTATCACACCCCTTTTCCAGTTGCTGTGGACCAATGCATCTCTCTAGAGGCACATATTATCCAGCAAGCAGTCTACCGTGTCCTTTATAATTGCTTTTCTTCATGTCTTTTTGGCTACAAGTGATTTAGACGTTACTACCTTATTTTCACCAAGGTCTACTCCTGTCCTTGCAAACAGAAGAAGATACCGCACCTGGGCTTAAGGCCTAAGGAAGCCAGTCACTTCTGCGGCAGGGGCTCCTTTCCTCCCTATCCGTGGCACTGAACCGCTTTCCTGCTGCCTCTGTGAAGAGATTCCTATTATTGCAACACTTGTGTCTGCCGGGGTGTCTTGGCCACTGTCTCTGTCCTTCTACAGAACCTAAGGGAGAAGGTGGCAGCTGTGTCTCTCCCCAAGTAGCGTCACTATTTCTGTTCCTTCTCTTAAGCAGCTGGCCTGTCCACTCTGAGTCACAGGTGTGTGGGGAGGGAGGAGAGGCACTCAAGCGGTAACCCTGAAGGAGGAAGTAACTAAGGTCCTTCAGGGGGAGCTGGCGGTTGTGCCTTTTGTAGGCTGTTCCCTTTGCCTTAAACCTGAAGGTGTCTCCTCAAGCCTGTGGGCAGCATGCCCGAGTTCCCAGACCTTAAGACACTGTGACAGTTGTCTCTGTTGGTTCGCTGTGTTTCGTTGCAAGAATTTCTCCATGTGTGTTATTGCTGTTTTAAAGAGTACACATTTGTGATCGGTATTGTGACTTGACGATAATAAAATTTAGACTGTAAACTTGGCTTTTTTGCATGAGTTTTGATTTGAGAGGGAGGGAAAATGACTCCTTGATTCCCCAGAGTCAGTCACAACTTGAGCTGGTCAGGCTTGTGCAGCGGAAGCCCACAGGTGAGGAGCCCCTGCAAAG
The DNA here is from genome assembly GCA_004026545.1 of Mormoops blainvillei. Classification (NCBI taxonomy): domain Eukaryota; kingdom Metazoa; phylum Chordata; class Mammalia; order Chiroptera; family Mormoopidae; genus Mormoops; species Mormoops blainvillei. The sequence goes on from PVJD01008960.1 coordinate 48,762, forward strand.
CCACAGGTGTGCCTGTGCTCTCCATCAGCTACCTTTCCTAACCACGTGGCCACATAGATCCCGGGATAGCAGGCTCTGCCTTAGTTTGGGGGTGTCCGACCAAAACCAGTGGGGTGCTGCTCACCCACGCGAACATCTTGTCCCTCATGCCTGCCTTTGTCTTCAGCAAGTACATTCATTTCCCAGGGTAACGTGCCAGATGTCAGTACAGCTACACTGGGTCCCAGCAGAGGGCAAGGTGCAGGTAGCTAGTTTTCTCGAAAAGTAAAGACTCACACTGGCACTAAAGTATCAAGGACCACAGTGTAAGAGAGGCTCATGTCAATCTCAGTACAGGCAGAGCGGAGGGGTATTTGAAAGACCTCCCAGCTGTGGCTCCTGCTCCAGTTACCTCTGCCACTTGGCCTCTGATGAGCACAGGGCAATTCCTACCTTTGAATTGACTGTTTACTCCTCCAGATCCTGGGTGGGGTGGAGGTTCACTACAGAAGCTATCCACAGTGTGGGGGGAGCAACTGACTTCCATGTGAAGCTGGCAGCATCTGTTCTTGTCGCACAAATCCTTGTGCACTGGGGGCATGGGCATCGTGGCACATCTTAAAACAGCAGTTGGGATTGCCCCTCCATTTGGTGGTGGTGCTACGGTGGAAGGACCACGACTTTCCTGACCCTCATCTCCAATTCCTGCTCAAATGATGTCAGTTTGCTTCCCTTCTTCCTGACAGGGTGATGAGTATGGGCCTGATCTGGGGTCATGCAAAGAATGCCAGCCAGCCTTGGGGGTGGGTTACTAGCAGGAGGAATGAGCGTTTTAAGATGCTTCCCCCTCACCCCTGCCTCTTGCTTCCTCGGTTAGATCCCATTGCTCTCTGTTGCCCTGGTAACCGGCTCAGCAAGAAGAAATTCAAGCTCAGCAAGGCCCCCAGGTTCTCTGCCCTCCCAGCCTGCCTCTCAGGAGGCAGGAAAGAGCGTAAGGGGCAGAGGGAATTAGCCTTAGGCAGCCTTGCCCCATCCCCTTCTAGAAGTCCATGGGCTTCTCGCCCACATCTCCTCACAGTTGTTAATTATACCACCGTCTTTCCCTCACTTTCTTCCATGGTAGAGTACAGGTTCCCTGTCAGCCCTCCCTGCCCTTGGGGTCAGCACACAGGTCTGCTACCTTGCGGGTGATTAAGAACAGCAAAGATTTAGAATACCAAAGCGCCCCAGCATCTGCAGCCCGCTCAGGTTGGGGTGTCCCTCTGGGGCAGTGATTTTCAACCCTGGCTATTGGAACTACTTGGAGATCTCTTCAAAAATACCATAAACCTTGGCACCATCTCAGTATTTTTTGAAAAGTGCCCCTGGATTCCGGTGTGCCGCTGGGGCAAGCACCACTGCTGTTCAAGGAGGGCCATGACTCGATGTTGGCTTTCCTCCCTGATTCAAGGCCTTGAACTTAGTCTCTGCCTGATATTCTTGAGTAGCTGAAGGGTCCTGGGGTCTGCTCCCAAAGCTTCCAGTTTCTAGCAGTCTCTCTGCCCCTTTTATTTTCAGCCCCCACATTCTCCACACTCCCCAATTCTTCCTAACCGACAATCCCAAATCCTGCCCAGAGAGGAGGTTACCAAGGCAACCAGCTTAATCTGGTAACTGTGGCATGTGCTGGGAGTGGAGCCCTCCCCTCTTCTTATTTGGTTCATAAAATGCCTGGGGAGTTCCAAGCCACTCTAGCCAGTTCCCCTCTTAACCTCAGGGATATTGGGGTATCTAATAAATGGAGCCCAGGAAGCTGATACTTGGATCTCTATTCAAGCTTCTTAGCCAAAATTACGCTCTCTATGTACTGTTCCCTTTCTAAATCCACAAACAGATGGGTGTGCAAGATCATTGCTGTGAACACATGCTGTAGCATACATAGGACCAGAGATATGCACACACCAATACATGTGCAGTGCACGCCCTGTTCAGTTCTACCACCACCCCTAGCCTTTAGCATTCCTGTCCCTGCCTGGCCGGTGTTCAGTAAACAGGGGTGCGGCAATGTCCAAGGTGCCTCAACCCACCTGGAGCCTGGTGCTACTCCCCAGCCTTGTTCCCTTAACCTTAATGTGCTTACACTGAGCATATCTCTTTACCCACCTCCTCCCCAGGAACAGAATGCTCCTGGCACAGGCATCAGGGATAAGGATAATCTGGAGTGTAAATTTGGTACCACTTTCCGCACTCCATGGTTGTGTCGACTCTGGGGGGCCTCTCTGTGCGTGACGATGTCAGATGGCAGCTCTGGAGACTGTCACCCATCTCCACTACCCTGCTTCTTCCCACTGCCCGCCGGGCTTCGGTGCCCTTGTGCTCCTGGTCTCCTCCCCCTTGCCTACTGTCTCTTCTCACCCCAACTAGACCTGCCACAACCTGCTGCTCCCTGCCTGGCTCCTACCTGCCTGCCAGTACCTGCCTTTCACAGGCCAGGCCCCCGCCATCTATTGTGCCCTACCAGAAAGGGCAGATGACTGCCACCCCCAGGCCAATGTCAATCCACCTGAGGCCTTCCCTGCCCTTCTTACAAGAAGAGAGGTAAAGACGACATATTCCTCTAAGTATGTCAACAGAGCACACTATCGGGTTTGAGAGTGATCTCTGCAGGCCTCACCTGTGTACAAGTAGGTGAGTCAAGGCATGCCTGGTTCTTTGAAATGGCACTAGAGTCCCTGCAAGCCCCCGGGCCAGGCATTCCTCTCCATTTGGCATCGCTCCCTTACCCTGGCCCTTAATTTCTGCGTCTTCTCTGAACTCTCCACCCATTCCCATTCAGCCCCTTACAATCCCATGTGGCCCCATGATCCGCCCCAACGCCCAAGTTCAAGCCTCGCGCGGCCCAGGGGGCGAACCCAGGAAGGGCAGGGGCGGGGACTGGGCGGGGACTGGAGGAGGGGGCGCGGTCTCAGTTCTGCCACCTTCCCGGCGGTCAGGAGAGCCTCTGCCGCTGCCGCCGCGTCCTCTCAGCCTTGCGCTCCGCCCGCTGCCTCTGTCGCCGCAGCCCGGCCCAGACGCGCAGAGCCCGGGCACCGGCCCCGCAGCCTACCCACCCTTCGGGCTGCGTGACAGCTGCAGCCGGCATGGGGGGCCTCTAAGGACGGGCACCCCTTCCCTGTGGCACCTCCCCCGGCCACTGGCCACTGGACTCCGGCCAGCGAGCCTCGGGCACCTCTGGCCCCCAGTCCGGCGCCTGGCACGGCCCTCCACTCTGTCCCTCCGGCTCTGAGCATCGTGTCCCCGCCCCCCCCGCCCGCGCCTGGGACACCTGGGTCCCCCGGCGGCCCCGAGAAGAGGGGCGGGGGGGGGCATGAAGCCGCTGGAGAAATTTCTGAAGAAGCAAACGTCGCAGCTGGCGGGGAGAACGGTGGCGGGAGGTCCCGGCGGGGGTCCGGGGAGCTGCGGAGGGCCCGGAGCGGGTGGGGGACCTGGCGGGGGCGGCGGTCCAGCCGGGGGACCGCGGCCACTGCAGCGGCGTCAGAGCGTGTCTCGCCTGCTGCTCCCAGCTTTCCTTCGGGAGCCCCCCGTTGAACCGGGGCTGGAGCCGCCCCCCGAGGAGGAAGGTGGAGAGCCGGTGGGGGTCACGGAGGAGCCCGGCAGCGGGGGACCCTGTTGGCTGCAGTTAGAGGAGGTGCCGGGGCCCGGGCCGCTCGGGGGTGGGGGACCCCTGCGCTCCCCTTCTTCGCACTCCTCGGACGAGCTGTCCCCGGGTGAGCCCCTGACCTCCCCACCCTGGGCCCCCCTGGGCGCCCCCGAGCGGCCGGAGCATCTTCTGAACCGGGTTCTGCAGCGGCTGGCCGGGGGGGCCACCAGGGACAGCGCCGCCTCAGGTAAGAAGTCGGCCAGCTCATCATCCATCCCGGAGTAGGGGGTTGCCACCTGGTTCCTCTTCCTTGCCCTTGGAGCGTGGGGGCGGCGCTATGATGCTGGAGCCTCGGTGTGAGGTCGAGTGGTCAGCTGAAGTGGGGTAGGGGCTCATCCGAGGAACAGACCCTTCTGCGGAAGGGAAGTGGCAGTGCCACCTTGCTCCCTGAAGCAGCCTCACCCACAGCTGAACCTCTGTCTCTCCTTAAGCCACCCTTGCTTTCCCCTGGACATTTTATCCGTAGACTCTCGGGTCCCTGATGTTGATTACCGCCTCCTGGGGCCCAAAATTAGGGCCTGACACACTAAGATGGAAGCTGCTGGGAGCAGCCCGTGCCCTCCTCCCCCCACTGCCTGGAAGACCTTCCCGGGGTCCCTGACTCTGTTTAGAAGCCCAGGGCAGAGGGCTGGTCCGCTCAGTGGGGCAGTGCCAGACAGGCACAGGGCCCACGCTGGCTTTTGGGATCTGGCAAAGGAATTCATTGTCCTTAGCAGCTTGGGGAGGGGGGGAGGAGGTGCTCTAGTTGGGGGCTGACTCAGAGGTGTTGTTGAGGGAGAGGTGGCTGGGCAGGCATCAGCGTCTGGGGGGTCTGGGCCTTTCCAACCCTTCCCCTTCCCCTGGCAAGCCTCAGCACATGACCTCCTTCAAAAATAATAACCACACCCTGAGAGGCTTATTCTCTAAATGATGATGCTACTTCGCCTCTCCCCACCAGCACCCCTGTAAGGAGACTTTGAGGAAACGGAGGCCCCAAATTCTTGGTTAGTTGCTGACGTAGAAGACCTGCAGGTCTTTGGGTCCAGCTTTCGTCATTTCACTAAGCCCAGCAGGGTCTGGCAATTGGGAGCCCTGGTTGAGAATTTCAAGTTCGGGGTTTCCTACTGTGCTCTCAGATCTCTTCCGGGAGGCCTAGCCTACGTGTGTGGGAGAGGGTTCCATTCCCCTAGATTTTTCTCAAGACCTGGGTCCTTCTCCTGTGGCTCAGGCTGCAGGTGCCCTGGGGAGCTGACACCTTTTGGATTTAATTAGAAAAATATCAGACACACAGCTCTCCTAACCATAACTTCCCGCCTACACTACACACCCTGTGTCTCTATGACACATTCCCTGGGGAGGCTGTGCATTGGACCAGAGCCTGCCTTGGAAGAGACAGACGCCAAAGTAGAGCCCCCACAGCCACATCTCCCCCACTCTACCCGGTGCTCCTCTTCCTTTGCTCCGGCTTAGTTTGCCTGTGGAATAAACAGCACAGGAAGGCTGCTGGGGATCTCTGTTCCTGGTCCCTCATCCTTGGAGCTGGGCAGCAGGGCAGGAGGCGGGGGTGGGCTGTCAGGCTCACTCTAAGAACACAACGGGGCAGCTGGGCAGAGAGGTAAAGGGAGAAACTCTTTTTCTGGTGCCTGGTGCCACAGACTCTGCTCAGCCTTTCCTGGGGAAGGACTCCTGAATTGATTGTCACCTCTATTATCTAGGCTGGCAGGCTGGATTCCCAGAGTAACTGGTTTGGGGAACCCTAAACCAGTCTGAGAGTGAATGAGAATCAGCTTAACCTGTCACTCTGATACTGTCCAATACAACCAATGTTCTTAAGCCATTTTGGGTCCCTCCCAGGGTGTGTGGGAGGAGGCGACGACTTACGGAAGGTACCTTAAACTAGTCATTCTCTCAATAGTCTAAGCAGCCCCATTTTACCACTGGTTCTCCCAGACACTCTGTTTGCCTCAGGCATAGAGAGAAGAGAACAAAGACTCAGGAGTGTGGGTTCTCAGTCCAGCTCCAGGCAAGTCTCTCCCAGCCCTGGGCCTCGGTTTCTTATGTGTGAAATGAGAGTTGCCCTCGAGAATCTTGCGTTGATTCTCCTTTTCCACCTTCATGGCGATAATTGGAGGCCGGGGTGGGGTGGGGTGGTGGTGAGCCCAGGGCCCGCAGAGGCCTTGGTTTTGTCCTGGGGCAGTGCCTGGGGACCTGGCCCTAACCTGTCCTGGTGAGGACACCTGGCTCCCTCCCTGCGCCTGGCCTGTCTGTGTGTGCCAGGCTGCCCTGCCCTACCCCAGAGCTGGATGCAAGTCAGGGCGACCTCTACCTGGCTAACTGGCTGAGCCAGGCCCAGGTGGAGGTGTGGAGGGGAAAGGGGCGGTGGGAGGAGCCACTCCTCTCCACCCTTCCATCATTAACCCTGCCATCTCTGGGCATCCAGAGGACACAGGATTTCTCTTAAAAGGCTTTAGGATCAAAGAGATGACAGTTGCTCCATCTCCCTTTTAATGGGGCTGGTTCTCACCTGCCTAGTTGGAACTCAAAGCTGTTAGGTAGGGATTGGGGAAGTCAGGGGGAACACGTGCGCACATACACCCTGCTACCCCTGACCTCTGTGTTTGGAAGTTGTGTCTGTCTAGAGACCCTTCTGTGGGCTATGTCTGTTGAGGGGGGCAGATCTTAAGCTTGCTGTATTTTCTGAACAGCTTTCCACACATACTGAAGGGAAGTGGGCGTGGCCATGGAAGAGTGCCCCTTCCTTCCCTCCAGCTGCCTTGGCAGCTGCCAATCCCACCCCCGCAGCGGCTGCCCAGAACCTTCACACGTGTGTGTGTGTGTGTGTGTGTGTGCGCGCGCGCGTGCGTGCAGAGCATGACGGGGCAGGTGGCTGGGGCTCCAGTCTGGCTAATGAGAACTTGCCCTTGGAGGCAAGAGAGTGGGGCGGGGAGTGCCCGCTTGGGTCCTGGAAGTGACCTCCTGACACATCAGTGGCACCGATTGATCTCTACAGATATCCTGCTGGATGACATCGTCCTCACCCATTCTCTCTTCCTCCCCACGGAGAAATTTCTGCAGGAGCTACATCAGTAATATCCTTTTGTGGAGCTTGCAAAAAGGGAGGTTGGGAGGGAGCCGCTCCCTCCACCCTACATGTGATGTCAGGACCTAAGCTCTCCCTTACAAAACACGCTTGGGTTTCAGCCCCAGTGTTTCTACTCAGCAGCCGTGTGTCCTTGAGCAGATCACTTGACCTCCCAGGGCCTCAGTTTCCTCTTCTACGAATTGGGGGTAAATAGCACCTGCTCTGCCTACCTACTAGGCCGCTGTGGAGATAGATCTGACTGCAGATGTGGGAGTGCTTTTGAGATTGCAAAGCCCTGTACAAATGCAAGGTGCTATTATTCTATTAAGAATGCCTCTCTTCCACTGAATTGTTGCTCTAAACATCGGGTTGCCCAGTGCATTATTACAGGGTCTGACGAAAACATCAGGTCATGGCTGTGCTTCTGTAGGGTCTGCTAGAGACAAGCCACTGGTTGGGCTATTCATAGGGTCTCATGTAAGCATAGGGCCTCTTACTGAGTTATTTTAGGACCTAATTGCAAATGTCAGGCCACTGAGTAGAATATCATAGGCCTTACACTGAGGTATGGTCAGGTTTGTGGTGAGCACCATTGGCCTTTATCAGCCTGCTATGAGTTCCAGGCATGGGTTGGTGGGGGGTTGCATGGGTCCAGACAGGATATCCTCAAGTGAAATTCAGAGGTGGGAGCTGGATGTGGTCAAGTGGGTGTCATCCCTACCTACTCTGAGCTGGGGCATGAGGGGGTCTTGGTTCCAGGGATCCCTGGATCTCCTTTCTCCCTGGCCCCAAATCTAGAGAATATTTGGGGGTGGTTTAGCCTCTCATCTCCCTTCCTGGTTTCCTTGGGTCTGCCTGCCCAGGGCTTTTTTCTTAACTTAAGGGTCAGCTTTGTTTGGGCAGGAGGCAAGGAGGGCCCTGAGGGGCTGGGCCAGAAGCAGGCCTGTCTAGCCATGCTCCTTCATTTCTTGGACACCTACCAGGGGCTGCTGCAGGAGGAGGAGGGGGCCGGCCGCATCATCAAGGTGGGCCTGGGAAGAAAAGGCGGTGAGCAGGCTCTTAGTTCTGGGAGAGGGCCCCTTCGAAGGGTTCGCACTTGTCAGGCTGGGCACTAGAAGGAAAAGATACCAGGGGATCTTCGCTTATATGGTTCTCCTGCGCTCGAAGGCATGGAGGTCCTTCCCTGCTCCAGCCCTTACAGAGGGTGATGCTTCTCTCTCCCCAGGATCTGTACCTGCTGATTATGAAGGATGAGTCCCTTTACCAGGACCTCCGAGAGGACACACTGAGGCTGCACCAGCTTGTGGAAACAGTGGAGCTGAAGTGAGGGGAATGAGTTGGGAAGGGGGCAGGACAGAAGTCTCCCATGTTCCTCTCTTACAGGGGCTGCCTCTGGCCTTTTGGTTCCAATATGTTTTTTATTTATTTATTTATTTATTTTTTAGACAGAGGGGAATGGAGTGAGAGAGGGAAACATCAATGTGTGGTTGCCTCTCGCGCGCCCCCTACTGGGGACCTGGCCTGCAACCCAGGTCTGTGCCCTGACTGGGGAATAGAACTCGCGACCCTTTGGTTCTCAGGCTGACTCTCAATCCACTGAGCCACACCAGCTGAGCTATACCAGCCGGGGCCCCAATACAGTTTTATTTCAGTTCCTTTCTCTTGGTGAAGAGTAGCACAAAGCACTGTCTCCAATCACTTTTTTGTCCGTTCCAAAGGCATACTGGTAAATATTTAACAACGAGCATTTCGGGGGGGAAAAAGCCCTCATTTGTAGCTTTTGCTGATTTCCATGGTATGAATTTTCTTACCATAGCTGATTTCAAGCTACCGACATGATGTCCCTGAATGTGACGCTGGGAAGAGCTATAAATAATCTGAAGAGCAGAGATAATAGTTAAGCATAGTAAAACAATTAGGTGACTACTGTTTTGGGGGTAATAATTTGGATGTAAGATTAGAAATCCCCACACACACTTTTTTTAAATCCATCTGTGCAGTGGGTTGTTTAATGTCCATGCATAGTTTTCTTTTTTAATTGATTTTTAGAGAGAGGAAGGGGAGAGAGACACATCAGTCTGTTATTTTAGTCACTGATGCATTCATCGGTTGACTCTTGCATGTGCCCTGACCAGGGATCGAACCTGCAACCTTGGCGTATGGGGATGATGCTCTAACCAAATGAGCTATCCAGCCAGGGCCTCACGCACATTTTGAAAATAACTTTATTTAAAAACCAGCTGGGAAAATTTATCAATCCACTTTCATGAGCCCATGTGAACTGGCTTCAGGACACCACTGCATCCATCATCCATCCTTCCATCCACCTATCTGTCCGTCCATCTTTCCATCCATACCTTCAGCCCTTACAGTTTCTCCCCCTCTCCATCCTCACCACCACAACCCCCATTTAGGCCTCATTATCTCTTACCTGGATTATTGCCTCAGCCTCCAATCCAGAGCTTCAGTTTATGGTCTTATATCAGTCTCTCCCTTCTTATGTTGACATCAGAGAGATCTTTCCAACTTGACATCATGCTCCTGTTCCAAAAACATCATGGTTACCCATTGCCTGTAAGACAAAAGTTGCAACATCCTAATGCAGCATTCAACACCCCTCCCTTTCTGCCTTCTGTTAATCCTTCCCATCCCAATTCTCACATAGCCCTATGACCACAACACTCCCGATACACCCCATCCCTTGAAATTCTGCGCTTTCCCAACTTCCTGCTGTCATTTATATGGTCTATTCCAGAAGGACCTCCTCCCACTTCCTTCTCTTCCTGTTGTCTTTCAAGGGCCAGGTCACATGCCATCTTTTCAATGAAGGTTTCCCAGATCCTCCGTTTTAGGAATACCTTCCTCCCTCCCCCATGCCAACATAACTCTGTTTACCTTTTTTATATCACCTAACACTTGCTTTGTGTTAGAAGTAGCTACATGCATGACTGTCTCCCTCCCAGACTGCGAAGTTCTTGTTCGCAAAATTCAGCAAACAGCTGACGACCTACACCTACCATGTGCCAAGCAATGTGCTAGGCCTGGAGGATGAAAAAACAATTCAGTGAGAACTAATCCCAGCTCCCCCACTACCACCACCAACAAAAGAACTAATGCAGCCCTTAAAAGCTCTCAATCTTGCAGGAGAAATAAGAGACAAACATAAACAAATAACAGACCGTTGTCCTATTCCTCCCCCCGCTCCTGCCAAAATTGACCTTTTCTGGTGGGTAGGGTGGATCAGACAAGAATTCATGCAAAAGATGGCATTTGATTTGGGTCACTTGGACAGTCATCCCCTGCTGGCCACTGTCCTCACTTCAAACCCCCTCCACCATTCCCTGAACCTGATGCCAGCGCATCCTTGACCCAGTTCTGATATCCCTGCTTGATGTTGCCTGCCTGGTGCTCCACATGCCTGGCAGGGCTTCCTGATGCCCAGCTGTGTCCATGCCAGGATCCCAGAGGAGAGCCAGCCGCCCAATAAGCAGGTGAAGCCCCTCTTCCGCCACTTCCGTCGGATAGACTCCTGCCTGCAGACCCGAGTGGCCTTCCGGGGTTCCGATGAGAGTGAGTGTGGACATTAGAAGGGGCAGGGCTTCCTGAGTGGCTCAGGGGGCTCTGTGGGGTCTTGGGTCTCGGGCACTCTTGAGGGAGTCTCCCCGTGTAGTAGAACCAGTCCGTTTCACAGCGTCTTTTTCAGAGGTCAACCCAATTTAGGATTAGGGGTGGGATGGAGGGGGGAACACAGATGTCCTGGAGGGCACTGCGACAGTGCTGTCATTCTGCCCTCTGATGAAAGCCACTTTCCTGTCTCTGTCCAGTCTTCTGCCGGGTCTACATGCCTGACCACTCTTACGTGACCATACGCAGCCGCCTCTCAGCGTCCGTGCAGGACATTCTGGGCTCCGTGACGGAGAAACTGCAGTACTCCGAGGAGCCTGCGGGACGTGAGGATTCCCTCATCCTGGTAGCTGTGGCGTCTTCAGGAGGTGAGGGTCAGGAAGAGCTCAGCTGGGACCCCAGGACAGGAACCTCACAAGCCCAGTGCTCTGGGGCAGGGTAAAGACTGACTTCTGGGCCCCGGCTACTCAAACGGTGGTGCTGGGGCCAGCCGCGTGAGCATCATCTGGGAGCTTATTAAAAATGCAGTATTGCAGACCCCACTGCAGACCCGCTGATTCCGAATGTGCGCGTTAACAAGACCCCCAGGCTATTAGTCTATGCCCATTAAAATTGGGGAAGCGCTGGTCCGGGGCAGCTGGGTGCTGATCTGACTGCCTGCCTTACTCACGTTGGTATCTGGTCCTTTAATCTCTTTGGGCACCTAAAGGTGCTATGGTTTTGAGGCTAAAGGCACAGGTTGGGCCTCCAATCCCTGGGGGAAGGCAAAAAGCCTGCAGTATAGCCATAGACTTATTTCCCTCTAAGGCAGGAAAAAATTCCCACTTCTCCAGTGTCACAGAAATGGAGGAACATGAGAAGAGCTGTGAAAGAACACTGTGAGCAAAAAAAGAGGTTATAAACGCAAAAGAAGTCGTTATCTGAAAATTGTCATAAAAGTAGGGCATAAACTGGCAATCATACGAGTTCCATTAGTCTAGAAAGTGTCCATGCAGGGTGAGGCGTTTCTGGATGGGATGGCGACAGTGGCGGGGACGTGTGAGGGGGCAGGTGGTGGGGGCTGAGGCGGAGCAGCTCATTTTTCCACAGAGAAGGTCCTTCTCCAGCCAACTGAAGACTGTGTCTTCACCACGCTGGGGATCAACAGCCACCTGTTTGCCTGCACACGGGACAGCTTTGAGGCCCTGGTAAGAAAGCCTTCACAAGGCCTTGGCTGGGCGTGAGGGCTGGGAGGGAGGGCTGGGAGGGGCTGCGAGCAGAAACTCACAAGCCCAGAGGGGAGCCCAGCCCTGTACCCATGCCTACCACCAGGTGCCGCTCCCCGAGGAAATCCAGGTCTCCCCTGGAGACACAGAGATCCACCGCGTGGAGCCTGAGGATGTGGCCAACCACCTTACTGCCTTCCACTGGGAGCTATTCCGATGTGTGCACGAGGTGGGGACTGAGGCCGGTGGAGGGCTAGGGGCCAGGAGAGAGAAATGTGCCATATGTGGGGGCCTGGAGTGAGGTGGTTTCTGCAGCTGAAGTCCCCGGTTAGAACACTCACTTGCAACATGCCCTGGGGCAGGGCACGAGCAAAACCTCTCTAAGCCTTTGTCCGCCTCCTTTGGGTAAACAGCAAAGAGAGAGACCCCCTAGCAGGGTGGTTCAGGGCTCAAGGGCTGCTCAAGGGCAGACCCTGAACCATGGTTAGTATTTTTTAAATATTCACTATTAAAGAAATAAAATATGGCAGCGACAGTGATGTCCACAGAGGGGTTAAGTGCCTGGCACATTGTAAGTGTTTAATAAATTGTAGAGTATTACTCACGGTGGCTGTCCCCCCCCACCTCTGTTGCATCCTGTGCTGTCCCCATCTTTTCTATTTTCTACCCCTCCCGCCCCCACCCTCCTGCCTTTTCCTTATCACCGCCTGGTGCTGCCATCTTCCCACCCACACCGCCCACGTCCTGGCCGCCATGGGTGCAGCTGGAGTTCGTGGACTACGTGTTCCACGGGGAGCGCGGCCGCCGGGAGACGGCCAACCTGGAGCTGCTCCTGCAGCGCTGCAGCGAGGTCACCCACTGGGTGGCCACGGAGGTGCTGCTCTGCGAGGCTCTGGGCAAGCGCGTGCAGCTGCTCAAGAAGTTCATCAAGATCGCGGCCATGTGAGCACAGCCCGCGGGGGCGCGGGGGCACGGAGGCCTGTTGGGGGGGCCGGAGGGTGCCATGCCCACCTGACTGCCCTCTGACACCCCCCGCCCCCCAATCCTGCAGCTGCAAGCAAAACCAGGACCTGCTGACCTTTTACGCTGTTGTTATGGGGCTGGACAACGCTGCGGTCAGCCGCCTGCGGCTCACCTGGGAGGTAGTGCGGCCCCTTTCCTTTCCTCTCCTGCCACCTGTGCTGGCCCACCTGGGGGTCTCAGCCTCCAGCCTCAGTCTTGATAGCCTGGGCTCACCCAGTTGCAAGGAGCCACCCATGCGGTCTCAGGGCAGGCAGCTCTGGCTAATGGGCCCTGTGCTTGTTCAGATTAGTAACAAGGTGGAATCCCACCTGAGTGGGAGGGCAGGTAGCCCAGGCTGTCCGATTTCAGCTAGCACTCAGTGAGGAACCTTGGTGCAAGGCAGAGGCCTCAGTTTCCCCAGAATAACTAATTTCTCTGAGCTGCTTCTAGCTCCCCAGACCCAGCCAAGGGTGACTTCACTTCGCCAACCACCAGCTTCCCAGCCCCTGCAAGACATTCTGGCCCTTTGCCCCTCTGACACCTGGGAATTAGTCAGAAGCTCCCGTGAAACTCAAGGAGCTCCACTCTGACATTATTTCCTTCAAACTCTCTGCAGAAGCTGCCAGGGAAATTCAAGAACCTGTTCCGCAAATTCGAGAACCTGACAGTGAGTGGGTTTGGCTCTTTTATCTGCCCCTGGACTTGTACACGAGAGACTCTCAGTTCCCATAAACCTTCTTCCTCAAACTTCCCTTTCAAGATTTTTAGTGCCTAGGAACCCTCTCCTCGCCCCACCATGCTGGAGGACTGCTACCCTGTTTTCCCTGCAGATGGGGGAGCACAATCGAGACCTTCCCCAGCACACCCCCAGCTACATACCCCTTCACACCCCTATCCCATTGGAGAGGTGGCCGGGGTGGGGAGATGAAGGAGGGAATGGGGGATGTCTTTGGGGTGCCTAGACCCATCTGTCCCTTTATCCGTCTTCTGTGGAATGCCAGGACCCCTGTAGGAACCACAAAAGCTACCGAGAAGTGATCTCCAAAATGAAACCTCCCGTGATTCCTTTTGTGCCTCTGATCCTCAAAGGTGAGAGCTGTTCCCAAATTATGCCCCTCTCTCCACATTCTTCGTGCGCCCACTCTGACTCTCAGTCCTCACCCAGCTCAACTCTGAGTGCCCAGAGGAGAGGAGCCCCCAAGACTGAATGGGTTCCAGGGGAGGGGAGGGTCTCTTTGGACCTCCTCTCTTACTCTCTTGCTTCTCTCCCTACTCCCTAGACCTGACTTTCCTGCACGAGGGGAGTAAGACTCTTGTGGATGGTTTGGTGAATATCGAGAAACTGGTGAGTGGCATGGCCAACCCCAAGCCTGTGAGTCGGGAGGTGGCATGCTCCCCCTCTCTTGGCACGCTCCCCCCAAAAGACAGCAGCCTTTCTCCATGGTGCCCAGCTTGCCTGACAGACTCCTGACCATCTCCCTGGTGGCATTGCTGTAGCAACACTCCCACGTGTGGCAAAGCTGACAGGCAGCTTGGGGGGCAACTCTACCTCCCCTCTATCTGGCACCCTGTTACACCCACTTCTTCGGCGTTTGGAGACCCTCCAGGATTGGGGACTGGAGGGAGTAAAACCAACAGAATTGAATATTGGAGGAAGGGGAGCCTAAGGGATGGGGAGCATCTTTCTGTGCCCTTTTCGGGGCTCATTCCTTGTCATCTTCCAGCATTCAGTGGCTGAAAAAGTGAGGACAGTCCGAAAGTACCGGAGCCGGCCGCTTTGTGAGTACCCAGGGCTCTGAGAGCCTTACCAGTAGAGTTTTTACTGAGCAGGAGGGTGCTGGGGAGAAAGCCCTGCTCAAATGTTTATGTCCTTCAACTTGTCAGCTTCACATTCTCTCCTTGGCCTCCCCAGGGGCCCTCCTGCTCAGCACCTGTCCCAGTCCGCACCCCTGTCCTCCGGCCAGCGTGTGCGTAGAGGAAGAAGAGAATCTGGCAGTCTAATGGCCTCTCTCTCCTTATATCCCAGGCCTGGATATGGAAGCATCCCCCCATCACCTGCAGACCAAGGCCTACGTGCGCCAGTTCCAGGTCATTGACAACCAGAACCTCCTCTTCGAGCTTTCCTATAAGCTGGAGGCTAACAGTCAGTGAGAACAGAGGTGTCAGTCGGCCCCCAGCAGGGTCCTCGGGCACCTGACACTCAAGCACTTTGCACGATGTCCCCACCCACCTCCGACATCTTTCCGCTGGAGCAGCTTTCCATTCCACGGGAAGGAGCTGGATGGACGTACCCCAGGACTCATACGCCTGTTCGTCCCACTGAAGTCCTCTCCCCCTTGCTCCTTCAAACCAAAACCACACTCTGCTGGCTCCTGCCCTTGCAAGGAGAGGGGGGCAGAGAGCTCCTTCCTCTGTCGCCTCCCATTGAGGTCTGTTCCCGATATAGAATTCCCAACCTCCTCTTCCCAGGCAGGAAGGAAAGCTGCCCACCCTTCCGTCTAGTTTTGCAGAACCGAGTTGGGGGAGAGACTGGCAACCTTCCTCTCCACCACCTGTCCTGTTTCATTTCTCCCTGGTCAGGGCTGGGACCCCTGGACGTTACCCCCCACTCCAGAATATTATATTGCCCTTGTGTGTGTGTGTGTGCGCGCCCCGCCTCCTTTAAGCAGCAGGAGTGCATCTGGTAATTGAGGGAGGGTGTTGTGCGTGTGGGGGTGGGGGGAGGTCTTTCTGTTTGGTGCTACCCTTGCCTACTCTACCCACGGGTAGGTGCAGCGTGGGCACTTCCCCATCCCCACCACTCCCTGCTCAGTCACTCCTGCTGCCCTGCATCCCAGGCTTGTGGGCAAAGCTGCTCTTGAGGACAGGGAGCAGCAGGCAGGAGGGGCTACCCACCACCCCTGGTGAGTCCCCCTGTCAGGCCTCCTGAAGGTCCCTGGGTGGGCTTCAATGAGAGGGTAAAAGATGCTCAGGGAAACACAGGCCTAAGCTGCCTATAGGACCCCCCCTCTGTGTTACAGTGGGGTGGGGCATGGTGGTATCAGGAGTCAGGGGTACCTGCTGCCCACGTCCTGCTTCTGGGGTGTCTCATTGCTAAGAAGGGAGGTGTCATTCCCCTTCTGGCTCTGTGCGTGACACTAAGATCATGATCTCCCCTTTTCCCTGTCTTGACTCCCCCTTGGTCCTCCCCGTCAGAGCTGGGGTGGGGTAGCCCCTGTACCAGAGGGCAGGCAGACCCCCGACGCAGGGGGAGGGGGCAGCGGAGGCTGTAAAGGCAGGCTGGACTTTCGCGATGCCTTTATTACCTCTCTGACTCTCCTCCCTCCCGCATCGTGGGCCTCCAGGGCTGAGGGGTGCAGGGGCTCCTGGCAGCTACTGGGTGAGGTTTCCCGGCGCCTCCTCGCGCTCCTTTCTGGCACCACCTCTTTCCCTTCTGAAGAGGCAGCAGCAGCAGCAGCAGCAGCAAGAGCAAAAGCAAAAGCTGCTGCTCCTGCTCTGAGGGTGTATATATTTTTTACCAAAAGCTCTGGAATTGTAAATTTATTTTTTAAAACTCAAAGAGGGAAAGAGCCTTGTATCATATGTAAACAATGTATCATAGGTTCTGTTGTACAGTCCCTTTTATACAGTGGCCTGTCTTGTTCCTGCTGCAAAAAATGCCTATGGACTCCCCACCCCCTGCATCCTTTACAGACAGTGACCAAGACCCTCCTCTTCCTCCCTGCCTCCTCCCTGCAACTGCTGATGTGCCCCCTTCGCCCTGCAGCCGCCCTTCCTCCTGACTCCTCTCAGCAGCTTTCTCACTCCAGCTCCCAGAAGCCCCCTCCGACACCGGGGCCCACAGGGCCAGTCTCCCCTAGCCTTGACACCCACCCAGCTTCGTCCCTGGGGCCTCTGGACCTCTCCCTGTGTCCACAGCTTTAACAGCGTGAACCATGTGTACTGTACAGGCTCCGTTGGCTTTGCAGACACTGCTGGGTGGAAAAAAAGCCAATAAAGTCTATGAATCAACCCTCCTGCTGTTCTCCATTTTGTTTCTTTGAGGCTGGGGAAGGGCTGAGGGAGGAGAGAGGGGACTGCTTCGGTGTGTCAGGCCCCTCAGTAAGACGGTTCTAGAGTGACTTTGAAAATGTGGATGAGAGGAAAAGGTGCCAAACTCATGAGACATGTCACATCATGCCCAGAACTTGGAAAAGTGAGTGTTTTAGTTCTTCCATGTTCCAGGCGCCATGGATACATTATTTTGTTCAATTCTAATGCTGTGAGGAGGAAGATGGAGGCTGGGCAGTCCTAACCTAAGGTCCAAGTTACAGGGTGAGGTGGGGGGCAGATCTAGGCCTCTAACCCAGATCTGTGCACTGCAGATGGCATGCACTATCCACACAACCCATCTACCAGTTATATTAAGGCGCGGGGGCATCTAGAACCTTAGCTCCAGGAGACATCATATATGCCAACAGTTGCTCAGGAGCCCTTGACCTTCCCTCGTCCTAGATCTGTTATTTTCTCGATCTTCTGTATGTCAGGAAAGGGTCTTCCTATCCACCCAGCTATTCCGGGCAAGAAGAAATACAGGACTCACCCTTAACGGCTCTTTCATCCCTCACTTGTCTCATCAGCCAGCCCCGTCGGCTACAATTCCAGTATATATCCTGGACTGGTCCTTGATGACCGTGACCATGACTCCTCCATCACCACCTAGTCCAAACCACTTCCACGGCTCCCCTGCACCACTACGCTAGCCTTCTACCTGGCCTCTCAGCTTCCTTTCTCCAACCCACCCCTAACCCCAGCAGTTAGTCCCGCACGCTGCAGCCAGGGTGCTCTTTTACAAACCTAAGTCAGATCCTGTACGGCTGAAATGTAAAAGCGAGGCAATGCCAACAATCAGTGAGGATGTGGGGTGGCTGGAACTTTTATACACTGCTGGTGGCAGTGCAAAGCAGTATGACTTCAGAAAACTGTCTGACCTAGCATTTCCACTCCTAGGTGTATATCCAAGACAAATAGTGCTTCTGTCCACCAGAAGACACGTGCACCAAGGGTCACAGAAGTTTTATTTGGAATAAAGAAATTGGAAAAAAAAAACCCACATGCCCTTCAACAACTGAATGGACAAATCAGTTGTGGAACAGTCTTATAATGGAATACTACACAGTGGTAAGAAGTATGAAACAACTGCTACCTGCACAAATGAATCTTATAGACATAATATTGAGTAAGAAGCCAGCCACATAAGACTAAATACTGTAGGATTCCATTTAAGGGAAGTTCAAGATCAGGCAAAATTAATCTATGGAGATAGAAGTAAAAATAGTGGCTACTCAAAGGAGTAGGTGAGAGTATTTGTTCAGAAGGGGCACGGAGAAGCCCTCTGTGATGATGGAAATATTCTATATTTTGACCCGGGGGTGGTATGTGTGTGTGTGTGTGTGTGTTCACTGAGTTGTTCATGTGAGATTTATACATTTCACTGTAGTCATTTTATACTTCAACTAAAACGATCTGGATTATAACATTCCCTTTTCTGATACTGCTTAGGTTAAAAATCAAAGTCCTCCCTCTCCAAACCCATCTCCTACTCCCGCTCTCCTCACTGAGTCCACTCCAGCCTCACTGACCGCTTCACTGTTCCTAAAACACATAACGCTCATTCTTGTCTCAGGGATTTTACCTTTGCTCTTCCCTGAGCCTTTCCTGACCACTCTGAGTCCCACCACCGCCTTGGCCCTTACTCTTTATTCCCTTGTCTTTCTGTATTTTCTTCAATGCACCTACTATTACCTGACATCATATGCAACTTATGTATTTGCTTTGTGGTCACTCCACTGCCAGAATGTTAGCTCCATGAGTCTGTCCTGTTCACTATTCAGTACCTAGAACAGTGCTTGGCAGAGAGAAGACACTCAATACGTATTTGCTGAATGAATAAATTAGGTTGGTTGCAATAGGAGCCATAACAGTGGGACAAGATACAAGATGATAAGCGCTCTGGGAATTACGCCAAGCAGGTTCACTGCTGGTCTGGGGATGACGGTGAGGCAAAAAAAAAAAAAAAACTTTTTGGAAAAGACGACCCGGTCCTTGAAGCAGCAT
>PVJD01008961.1:0-67407 GCA_004026545.1 Mormoops blainvillei
AAATAACTACATCATAATAACTAAAAAACATTTGAATGTCACTTGGTTAGGGACTTGGTTAAGAACAATATAAAGATATATTCTCAAGAAGATTACAATCTAGGGAAGACAGAAGATACATGCAAATACAATGTTTTTCAATTGTTAGGAACATCGGGTTTGGAATATTAATGAGTTTGAATTCCAGCTCTGGCACAGAGACCTCCAACAAGATTTTCTGAGCCTTAGTTTACTAGTCTATAAACATGGGATAATAAAATTGACCTCGTAGGGTCATCGTAAGAAGCAAATGTCTGTAAAGTACTAAAAAGGTGCCTGGCAAAGGGAGAACCGTCCAGAAGCGGTAACTGTTTAAGGACGTATTGCTTATGTGACAGCTGAAAACACTCTTATGCAGGCAACTCAAGGAGGTTTACATTACTGGATTTGGAAAGAAACTGATGATGTTTGCCTTGATTTCGGAGAACAGAGCCCTCAGAGCTGAGTTACACGATCAGTCCACTCTTTGAGGAAGACACAGGATTTGAACTGGAGGTTGAAAGAGGAATAGGGTTTTACTAGTTGGTAGATAAAACTAGAGAAAATAAGCATTGCAACTGCCAGTGAAATAGCGATCATCTACTCAGCCATGACCCTCAGCAAATCCTCCTTACATAATATGTGATTCCATTTATACAGCTTTCTGGAAAAGGCAACACTATAGGGAACGATTTTAAATCAGTGATTGCCTGGGGCTAGGGGTGGAGGGAGGAAATTGGCTACAAAAGGGCACAAAAAAGTTTTTGGGTTGGTATGGGTTATGTGACTCTGTAAGTTCATCCAAATTTATAGTGCATATACCTAGAAAGAGTCCATTTTACTGTGTGTGAGTTATATCTAAATACCGGTAAACCACACACACACACTTACACATACTTTTTTAAAAAATGAACCATTTGAAGTTCCTCCTGGAAGGAGTTGTTTGCCTCTAGTTCTATGAGATATTAGAGTGTATTTGAAAGCAAAAGATTTAAAGCAGTGACTTGTTTACAGGATGATAGATCACTAGTGGAGAAGATATGAGCACGAAGTCAGCCTCATTGTACATGTTAATTAAATATATGGTAAGAAAAGGTCTCACCAAAATAATGAGACCAGAAAGAGTCTTCAGTAAATTGTTTTAGAAAGCTAACTGGTGAACACTTTTTCATTTTAGATTTGTACCTCACATACAATAGAATAAGTTCCATACAGATTTTTACGTAATTAGTATCAAAACTTAAAAAATAAAATCATGTTCCAAAACTCTAAAAAATTAAAAATATTATAAATGACAAAAATAGGTTCACTGACTAGAACATATATTCCCATATAAATAAAATTTTTAAAAATGAAAACAATGAATGAGTAGAGGTTATTTCCAGCAAATATAGCCAAAAGTTATGCTTGTTTTACTATAATACAGTATAATTAATAAGAAAATATTAAAACTCTGCAATAGATAATTGCTCAAAATACTTAATCATATTACCCACAAAAAGTAAATATCACTATCAAATCAAACTTATGGAAGTATTTTAATATCATAAACATAAAAATGCACATTATTTTGATAATAGTATGCTATTCTGTTATGTGCACAGTAACATTGGTGAACTCTTGCTGCCAATAGTAGAAATTTGTGCATCTCATTCAGAAAGACACTTGTGAAATACAAAAGTGTTCCCTCTTCTGGTCATTTTTTACCTTATTAATATTTCAAATAAAGGAAAACAATATTTATATAAAGCTATTCATTGCAGCATTATTTACAACAATGTGAAAGTGAAATCAATTGAATGTTAACTCGTACTAGACAGAATAGTACGCAGTCATTACAATTTTAATTATGCAAACTATAAAACAGCGTGGGAAGCAATTGTTATGATCTTAAATGAAACAAACATAATACAACATTGCATGCATATTATCTACTCAACCATGTTTTTAAAGAGTCGTGTAGTAGTGAAAAAAAGACAGAAAACACTGCATAAGGGTAACAGCAAATGCTTAAACAGCTCACACTGGCGGGCAGTGTTCTAAAATCTTTATGTGTATTAGCTTATTGAATCCTCACAACTTCACAACTTCCATTTTGTCAATTAGAAATTGGTGCTACAGAGAGGTTAAGAAACTTGCCCAAAGTCACATAGCTATTAAATGCGATTGCTGGTATTTGAACATAGGCAGCCTCTTCACTATTATCCTGTAATTGCCTCATTGTGCTGTATTTCCTGAAGCATAGAAGTGGATGTAGTTGTGTTGAGCTGTAGTTGTACCATTGGCTTTTATTTGCAATCTTTCTGCAATATTCTTAATTAAACATGCACTTGAAAAATGTTTGCATGGGAAGCATTTAAGGGCTTTAGGGGAAGGGATGAAAAGTGTGAAGGAAAATAGAAGAATCATAACCACCAGTCTGTGCCAAAGGAAACGGCCCACAGGCTACGAGGCTGAGGATCCACCTGTCCTGACCTCACCAGCTGGGGAGCCAGTGTGGGCACTGCCTGAGTGTATTGGGGGCAGGGCAATAGGAAAGACTATCCTGCATTTTGACTGGGTCTCCCTCTGAGGTCAGACTCAGTGGAAGAACCAAATATCTCCTGTGGGATCACACAGTGGGCTAAGATGCAGCTGAGTCAAACGTTTGGTCCTCTCTGATTCGCCCACACGAACACAATAGTAGCACCAATTCTGAATTACTAGCCCCAGTGCACGAGCACCATTTTGTATCGTATAGCAAAATAGAAAGGCAACTAGATGTGGTTCTGTTTTCTCAGTGAGCTCAATAAAAACACATATTGCCCCCGGTCTATTTGGAACAGTTATACCAGTTGTACGTATAGCTCTAAGCTAAGTTACGCATTAAAGTCCATCAAAACAGTATTGACTAAAATTGTGTAATTTATTGCCAGTGACTGAAATGGATGAGACAATTTGCTGTCAATGCTTTAGGCTGCAATTCGGGGAGAAATCAGAATTATAAAAATTACCCATATATTTTAAAATACCACTAGAAAAATAAAAACCATTGACTCTTTTACTTTGTCATCTAAATATAAAACATGCTCTTTTTTTTTTTTTTTTTGGCAGAAAAGCCAGCAATTCCTGTAATAAAACATACCCTGGAGGCTATGTAAGAATAAGTTTAAGAAAATGTGAATAAAAGAAATCATAAAGAATTACTTGGAGCTATAGCTGTTGATCATGAGGATTAGGTTTGACAGAATAATATATCCTTTGGGAAATACTATTAATTCTTAAAAGTAAATTTTACTACACCCTGTGCAATTTTTGCAGTGTGTCTGATGCTGAAAACCTATTTTTATTGAATTTGGGAAACAGAGGTCTCTAATGCCCTGAAATCCACCCTACAGGAAATGTGACTGCAAGACTCTAAACATTCAGACAAAAATAAAAACACAAAAACATCAAAAATCTAAAAATTCAAAAACATTAAATGAATAAAGCATCTGAATTTTTAGACATCTTACTTTGGACTTATCTGCATACTGACTTTCAGAGAAAGACCTGCAGAAACCAAGAAGAAGCTGGTACAGCTAACTATGTCAAGTTCTGAGTAATTTGTATTTTGAAAAGATTATTATCTTTGTGAATAATGTAATTACCTCTCCTCTCCCACCCCAATTGTCTTTCAAGCTTTGGTACAGATATCCTCTTATTCCAAAATACAGGTTAAAATTGTCTCTAAATATAAAGTATGTGGTTTCTGATGGACACTGATTCACTCTGAAAACAGGCTATTTCTAATCTCTTATCAAGCGTATTGACCTCCTTTGAAGCATTTTTGGTAATCATTAGTCTTCACTATCGGTCTGATGTCCTAGAATCCTGTTATTACAGATACAAAATCAAAATGCCCAATTCATAAAGAACCTCTAATGCCACATTGATTTGTTTTTATTAATGTAATTCCGCTTTGCATTTTCTCTGACCATCCCTTAGAATTAGAGAACATCAGGGGTTCTGAAAAGGAAGATGGGCTGTTTCTGTAAGTGTGTTCCTGGTGGCCTTTGGTCAGTGAGCTTTCATACTCCCCCAAAATGGTGTGCCGTCATTATATACCGGAGAAGGAATTTTAAGGCCCTGATTTACTAGATTATCCTGTGAATGAGGGATATTGTTTAAGTCTTGCATTTCAGAAAGCTTAATCTCCAAAACTTATGATTTCAAAATCTTTCCAAACTGTATCCAGTTTCAGTGTTATAACAGTAGTAGAATAAAGATACCCAGACATAGAAATTGAAAGTATAGGTAGGGCCCCAAATTCATGCCCAAAGGAGCCAGGCAGGTAACATGAAAGGTGAACCCAGCCAGACATCAGATAAGTGGGGGAAGCTCCAATCCACGTGAAGAGCTGGAGAATTCATGCCCTACCTGATGCTAAAGGAAACCCGTCCACTGGCCACATATGACTCCTGAGGGACCCCTGTCAGAGAGCTGTGGTGCAGATGATCAAACTGAATGTGTCCTCTACCCAACCTGGGACGTATTTTGACCATTACTTTTAAAATTAAACCTTGACAACAATAAGGTGCCACTTCATACCACTAGAATAACGATTATAAAAAAGATGGACAACAGTGTTCCTGAGGATGCAGAAAAATTGGAACCTTCACACTGGTGAGAATGTAAAATGATGCTTTGGAAAACAGTTTGGCAGTTCCTCAAGAAGTTAAACAGTGCTACCAGGTGACCCAGAAATTTCACTACTAAGTATATACCCAAAAGAATAGAAAACATATATCCATATAAAATCATGTATAGTAATGTGCACGGCAGCATTATTCACAGATAAAATGGGTTGTTTCTACAGCCCAGATTCCATCAACTGATAAACTGATAAACAGAATGTCATATATACATATATGTGTGTACATATATACTTATGTATGTATATACATATATACATATATAAACTCAGTCATAAAACAGAAATAAAGCACAGATGTGTGCTACAACATGGATGAACCTCGAAAGCATTGTGGTAAGTGAAAGAAAACAGACACAGAAGGCAACATATTGTATGATTCCATTTATATGAAATGCCCACAATAGGCAAACCATAAAGATAGAAAGTAGGCCAGTGGTTGCCAGGTGCTAGGGAAAGGGAAAAATAGGAAATGACTTTTGATGGGCACAGGGTTTGGGGGTTAGTGAAGAAAATAGTTTGGAACTAGTGGTGATGGTTGCACAACTCCGTCTTCTGATTTGTATACTTTAAAAGAGCAAATTTTATAGCAATTAAATTAAATCTCAACAAACGTAACTAAGCCATGGTAAGAGCTTATTTACTTACTGGTTTTATTCTCTCTTAAAAGCTTCATGTTGCCAAATACAGAACATTCCCTTCTTTGAATTTCTTGTCCTTAAATTGTTTTATATACATGGTCTCACTTCTGTGTCTCTGGCAACTTCAAAAATGCTTTTCCATTCTCTGGGAGACTGAAGTAGGAGGTAATTAGGAAAAAAGAAGAATCTGAGAGCTGGGAATAGAAACAGGAAGTAAGACAAAAGTCATGGCAGGAGTTGAAACTTTTATGGTGAAGTCTTGGAGGAAATACAGGAAGCTTTGTGCAAATGAACCCAGGCAGGGTCTACACTGCATCTGTAGGGAGGCAGATGCTGAGCTGTATAAGCCAGAGACCTAGGGACTGTGCCTTGAAGCTGCCACCTAAGGCCTAAGAGGATATAAGAACCCTCTGGAAGTCAACAGATCGGAGGTGGAAAACCTCAAAACCACCTTGGGTTGAAGAGCTAGTCAGAGAAGAACAACCATGTCTCTCAGTGGACAGCCCATCCATGACAATTCAAAATGACTTTACAGGCATTTTAATGAGTCTTCGAGTGAGAATCCAAGATGTTGCAAGAAAGCCAAGGGCTGGTGATTCAAAATTGGTTGTATGGTACTCACTAGCATTAATTTACAATGTGTAGCATGCTATTGACATGCCCTTGATGTCATAGAGACTTGAGTTTATTGTTCTCAATATTTATAATGTCTTTAATCTCTGTATCCAAGGCCTATTTTTTTCTTTAATGTCTTAAATTCTGCAACTGAAGATTCCCTTATAGAGGACTTTTCATTTGTGGTTGGGAGGCATCTGCCTATGGTTGACAGGGGAAGTTCTAAATGGCTGGGCACAGCAAGGTTTTGCAAGAGCAGATTCATTAGTTAGGTTTTTATATCATCTATCAGTACACACTAATGTAGGCTACACCACTGAGAACAGAACGAAACAAAACAGAAACTAGGCCTCTTTATGAAAAAATGGATGTTTTTTAGAATCCCAACATAAATTATTGTAAATTATAGTAAATATATAAAGTGGATTATTATCCAGGAATTTATAAAGCTATATTTACAAAGGTTTTTAAGGCCTGGGGAAATCCGTACATATTAATATTATATTAATCCAGAAAAACAGATTGTGAAATTGTATGTATTATACTACGCTAACATCAGAAAAAGTTGAAAACAAAGTCTAGAATTTAATGTTAAAGTTTTAACAGTGATTAACTCTAGAGAGTGGGTTACTAATGATTAGTACAGGGTAGAGCAGAAGTAGGTTTACGGTTGTTCATTTGGAGAATAATACAATAATTAATAGATAATAATACAAGAATAAACTCTGTGCTTCACATGTTCACAACTGTAAACCTACTTTTGCTCCACCCTACAGGCCTCCTTTTATATTTTTCTAAAGTTTTCCAGTTTTCTCATATATTACTTTTTTAACTCAGAAAAAAAAACCAAATGTTTGATAACATATAGTTCAGAAGATGTAAATGCTGAATTTCTCAGGTGCCATGGACATAGTTGCAGTGCAATGACAAGAAGGCTAAGACAGCAGGACTCTCTGTCTGGGATGCAGAAGAGCCTCTGTGGTAGCCTTTGTGTCATAAATGTCACAATATCCCAAGAAGGATCTCCCTTTGCTCCTCTCTATGGTCATATTGAATCTGTATATGGTTAGACAAGTTGCTTAGCTTTTAAATAATTAAGTCATTTATTTTTCATAATAGTAAGCAACTGGTTGGCTAGTTTATATTTGGTTCAATTACATTTTACACTAGATATTTAGACATATGAGCCATAACTCAAAAGAGGAAGAGGATTTCCCTGAATGTCAGTTCAACTCTCCACCTGCATTTTACAGATGAGAAAACTGAAGCCCAAATAAGTTGATCAACTGTCTGCAAGACAAAGTCTGATTAGTGGGAGTAGGAAGACTAGACTCCAGCAGTCCTGATTTGGCAGTGACAGGATCTATGAAGCAAAAAATGACAGATAAAAATGATCAACATAATTTAAAAGTTAGTTTCTCTATTCATTGAAGATTCCTTGAAATAACTTGCCATTTTCTGGTTGTTAAAACAAATGCCTCCACAAAAGGCAGGTGTTTTTGGTCAGAGGAAAAGCTAGGGAGGGTAAGACTCAGCAACTATGTGTGTAGGAGATAAAAGTCACCCCAGGCATCTATAATTCAGATTCAAACTACACCTGAGAGACTGGGTTTTGTGGTCCAAGCTCTTTTGTTCTAAGACTGGCTCATGATGACCCTGGCAAATAAAGTTCACCTTTATATCTACAAAGACCAGCAGCATCAGCAAACCTGGGGTCTTAGTAGAAATGCAAATTCTCAGGCCCCACCCCAGGCTTACTGCATCAGAAATTCTGAAGATGGGGGCCCAGCAAAATGTGTTTTAAGAAACCCTGTAGATGATCCTTATGCACCCTGGGTGTGAGAGCCACCTCCATACTAATTATTTGCCTTTAAAAACTATATTTAGGTTATATAGGCCAGAGCTCTTAAAAGATCACTGACAGTGAACCTAGTAATCTAGTCTTTGCATATTCAGTAACTAAGTTTAACAGATAATGTAGAAGATGCCCAGTTAAATTTGAATTTCAGATAAAGAATAAATTCTTTTTAGTATAAGTGCATCCCATACAATACTTGGTATGTATATATATACACACACACACATATGTGTATAATATGTATATATATACACATACATACATTTCAAATAAATATATATTTGAAATAAATATAAATGTTACTAGCCTGAAATTCAGCTGAGAGTTCTGTCTTTACTTGTTGCATTTGGCAACCTTATCATTGGCCCGTTCTTGTACAAGTGCACTCTGGGAGGTAGGAGTGAGAAGCTGCCACTTTGGTGGGACTGTGTATCCTCTCTTATTTTGATTCTGTACAAGTAAAGCTGGGAAGAAAGCACCGTGTAATTCATGCCTGTGCCTTTTATAAGCATGTGGCTGCATGCTGTGATTTGAGAAAACAGTAATTACTAGACTTAACATTACTTGTTTATTTTGTATCACAGAAGAAGATAATGCTTTTTTCTCCCTTTTAACCTAATAGCCTATTAGGAACGCACAAGGTGTCCTCCCCATTAGTCCCTCTGGGGAATTTGAGAAAATCGGGCCAAGCAAGACAAGATGAGACGGAGTTTGGGGAGGATGATTTGTAACGAAGCAGAATGGCAGCCAGCAGGCCTGGAATGAGCAGGGGTTAACTTTTTGGCCAGGGTGTGTGTGTGTGTACAACCTAAGTGCGTGCTTGGATGGGAGGTTGGGGGATCCATAAAAGATTAGGACACTAATACTTATCGGGTTCCTGCTGGTGTCAGGCATTGTGCATGAGTCTTTACATAAATTACATCTCATCATGAAGTTATTTGAAAGAGCCTTTGAGAAAGGAATGTTGGAGACAGGAGAGTTCAGCGCTGATGTTGCTATTACCCCTCCTAATGGTACTTGTGCTTCTCCACGAAGCCGTCCTCTCTGTCTTGCTCACTTAGTGAAAGAATGCACCTACCTGCACTTACTGCGGATGCCCTTCCTTCAAGAAGAAGAAATGAATACCTTTCAAAAGGAGAGAAAATTTGTTCCAAACTGTAAGGAGTTTAGAATTAAATTCTGAGGTTTCCCGGAGTGCGAATCGTCTAATAACGAGCTACTGAAGCCTTGAATGATCCTGCGAGATGCAGCAGGAGTCAAAAGAGGCTCGGCTGAATGTGACTCAGCAATTAATCATCCCGTTGAGTACCCCAACCTAGAGCTGCTAATTATAAGGCACTGTGAAAATTATTCTTATTAACTAGTTTACATAGATATGTGTTGCTTAGACAGTAATAGAAATAGTTTGCATTTGGAATATATTTTTCCTAGTATATGCATGCTTTGGGGGCGAAGGATTCAGGATAGAGACACGAAGTGACAAAAACCTGTCCCATCCCTTACCTCTGAAGTGCCAGGGAAATTACGATGGGAGAGTGATTCGCGGACAGGTGGGTGAACATGGAGACCAAATGGCCTCTGCCACCCTCCAGCCCCCACCTCAGGACAGGAGTAAATGACAGTGGAAAAGGACGTACAATCACATTTCTGGCCTTGCCCAACAGTGAGTAATGCATTTTTATTGAACGACAAATGAACAAATGGCCAGGCAGTGCGATCAAGGGCAGTGGGCGAACAGAAAGGGAAGAAAGGGAGAGGGGGCCTCCGCCGCTGGGTCTGCCCTGCGCTGATTTAAGGAGGGGCGGGTCAGGGCTCTTACACCTTTTGTAACTTTCCATAGAACTTAGCCAATACATTACAGCAATGAATGTCTTCAAAGCAGCCTCCCAAGCAATTAGTTTAGCTGTAACTTGGGGATCGCTGACATAGCTCCCACAGTTTTTCACTAGCCATTAACCAAGCAGATGTTTGGGGGAACTGTTTTTTCTAAACTAATTCGAATTTAGGAATCGCTTTTATGGGCACTCAAATTGTTTTTATTTCCCCTTCCCTATCAATGATACTGTTTTTATAATTTCTAACTGAAAGGCAAAGCACTGCTATACATAAAGATTTTATTTGCTTAACTGGATCTAGATATAATTCAGTTTAATCTACAAAAAGCAGTAGGAGAAGTAAGAACAGTTGAAAGTTTCCAGAAAACTTATAAAGTATAAATTAGTTTTTTAACTTCTCATATTCTACTTCTAATAAATAAACACATTGGTATTTGGAATTGATTGGAAGTGAAATTTGTGATAAATTTGACGTTTTTCAAATATATATACTTGCCTTCTGTATCAATGACAGTCTTGCTGTACTGCGTACACAGGGCTGCATGTGGGCTTATATAGGTAAATAAATTCCGGTAAATATATATACACAAACATGTTTCTATATTACATGCTTGTATGTATATACATACATATAGTTTACATGTTGCATGTAATGTTCTGTTGCATTATAGTTGCTCAGTAAATAATAATCATTATTATTACTGAGTATAGCAAAACCCCATCATCATGTGGGAGGTGAAGTCAAAAAATCAAAATGTGGGGTCACTTTGTTGTGCAATGAATTAAAAAAGAAACAGTATTTTCAGCTGGTCTATAATGTCCCCCCAAAGCCCACAAAATAAAATTAAGAATGAAACTTCTATTATACTTACAGAGCATACTGTGAACTAAGGCAGTTCCAAGGAGGCTTCACTTCCTCCTGCATTTAAAAACGGGGGTGGGGGGAGGAACTGGAGGCGATCACTAATCGCATTAAATGTTAACAGGCATAATCCTAGGGGGTTATGTTGCATGCCGATTAGTTGAAAATTATGATTCATGCATATTGCATGGTAGCTGGTAAACCAGATCATTCAGCTAACGAGCTATCTTATTTCTTTAACATTTAAAACAAGTGAAATATTTATTACAATGTTATTCAAAGTATATTCTAATTTTTACCCTGAGGCTATATTAATGTGACAGCATTAAAACCGAGTGAAAAGTGAACATTCACTTAAAGAGGAATCAGTGTAGTTAGACGATGATGACCAGCGTTAAATTTCCGGTGGTGGTCAGGCTCTTCGACGCGCAGACGACAGTCTCAGTGGTGGAAACGGATACGGCCAGTTGGTGCGAGAAGTTTTTCTAACTCAGAATCCGAACTGAGTGGGTACGTCATCACATGGTCTGAAGGGACCTCATCTATAGTTTGTTGATATACCCAAACAACAGTTCTTGTTTTCTTAAATACAGGCATTTATCTTCTGTGAAAAATCAGATGAGAGGCTCTACTTAAATATTGCTCATGTTGCAGGTTCCGTGGGAAAAAAAAAACACTGCATAAACAGTTGCCTGGGCTGATTAAAATCATGTATTATGTACAAATTAAAACTATTGACCATTCAGGGGAACAATTACAGAGTTCTGCGATGCACTGGCACGGAATGCCATCAGTGTTTTCTGCCTGAGCCGAAGCAAAATGGCTGTTTTGATTCCTACAGCTCATTAATTTCCAAGTTGGTTTATTAAGGATGATAATGCTTAGTTTTTCATTGTGTTGGGCTCTCCTCTCCCTTTTGCTTTTTAAAGAGTAAATGGACATTTTACATCCTGGTCACAGCCAGCAATTCCACGGCTCTGTCTTCAGTGCCTTATGTATACGTGACCTTCAGAAAACAATCCCAGCGTCCCTTCTCAGCCCAGCAGGAACGGGGCTCTCAAATTTGATTCTTGGTTCTAAGGAAATTTCAGGACATCCTTTCTCCCCTACACCCTCACACTTTCCGGGTAGCCAGGTATTCTCCCCATTATCCCAATGGCATGATAATGCGTGAGAGGCACGGAGATGATGAGGAAGTCTGAGGGGCCCCCACCCGCGTGCAGATCCCCAGTCACACACTGACGCCTCTGGGTGACTTTGAATAATTACTTCATCTCTGAGGGTCGGTGTCCGCATCTGTAAAACAGGAATAACACACTTAGTACCAGGCACCTAGTAAGCACTTAATAAATATTAGTGGGGAAAAACCATTCCAGAAATCTCTGAGGAGCTACATTTTGGTGGGGTAGAAAGAGTGGTATTTTTGGAAACTGAAGTGATTGATTGTGAGATTTGGGGCCTTGTAACTAAACTTCTCTGGGCACCTACTTGCCCTCAGGTAAAATGGGAGATATAATTACCTCATGGACTTGTTATGAGAAGAAAATAAAGTAAGATACTTATGGGCTACTTTGCTGAGAGAGCATGAGTTTTGGCATCTAATGGAGGGTTTGAATCCCAGCTCTTCCACTTATTAGCCTTGCAATTTTGAGCGAGTTACTCTCTTTCTGTCCCCTTATTTGCAAAACAGGCACCATAACACCTCCATTGTCATGTGGATCTAAAATTAATTTCTATGAAGTTCCCAAGGCCTAGTAGGAACTTGAGAAATGGAAGATACATTGTTTTGAAAAATATTCTGTAATCTATGTAACAAGATATGGGTATGAGCTTCCAACCTCATCATTACTATTTCTTCTCTCTGGAAGATGGTACAGTAAGTTCTTTCCCTCAGATCCCCTTGGCTGCCTGCCGAAACCTTTAATAGCTACTACTTCCCAGGAATGCCAGGTGTCTATGTACCATGAACTTTAGAACTTGAAGTTCTCGTTACTTTTGAAATCTCAGAAACACAGAGAAGGCATTGCCTTAGGAAAATGACCCTGCCAATAATGTGCTTTCTGCGGTATGAGAAATCCAGGCTAAACACACAAGGAATTATTTATGTCACACAGGAGAAGACTGGGGAGGAAATCCAGATCTGGTTCAGCCACTCAGACGCACCATCACAGGCACAGGCTCCTTGTGTCTACCTGCTGTTTCTTCCTCAGTGTGTAGGTTTTGTTTTCATAGCTCCTGTGCAAACAGACTCCAGGAAGGAAGAAGGGAGTGGAGGGACAGCAACTTCCACTGTGTCTCAGAGGCCAGAGACAGGTCCTCTATCCACCTCTAGCTACAAGGGAGTCTGGAGGGAATATTTGATAGGCTATACTGTTGCCCCAAATGAAAATGGGATTCTAGTAGGAAGGAAGACGGGGAAAGTAGATATTGTTTGGCAGCTAACACCGCCTGCCACAGTGGTCTGGACTCCTGAAGGGTGTCCCAGTGCAAAGGAGCTGGTGGCACGTCTAGCAAAGCAGAGTTCTGTTTGAGTTGCTTCCAGAGATGACTTTGCCCTGAAAATTCTAGTAATTCTAAGCTTCGGACTGTCTTTCTTTTTTTAATTTTCTTATTGTGTGTATGTGTACTAAGAACAGATAACGAGAGATCTATCCTCTCAATTCTGAAGTATACAGCCCAGTATTGTTACCTGTGGAGTAAGGTGCTCTTCGCTTTCCTTGCTTTACTTACCACAAGTGGGAATGTGAGCCTGTGACTGAGAAAAGCAGTTTTATAGCTATGGTGATCGGTTCGGCTTGGTTTAAACATTTTTGTTTTTCTGAGGTTTGCAACAGCCTCGGGTGCTCAGCTGACACACTTGTCTCAGCAGTTCTGCCCCATAGTCAACGGCTGGACGTCTGTCTCCCCAAAGTAATTAGTGGACCTTTCAAACACCAGCCTAGACCCGCACTGGGGCTCTGTGCCAGGCAGAGCACAGCAGGCAGTGCGACAAGCAGCAGCCCTGCATTTTATGGTGGGAGCTGCTTTCTCACTGTGAAGAGGTGAGCACTTGACTGAAATGTAAATCCTACTCAAATAAGTTTGGCCTAAGTTCACACAGTCCATAGATATTGCTATGACTTCTCTGTCTTGAGAAGCAAAGATAAATCAAATGTGTAAAACCAAGATTGGTGCCATAAATACAGAAAATATGAACCCACCTAAGAAAAATGTCTATTCTTGTTTGCTAGAGGGGAATCTCAAAGGGAGGTGGAGTCACCTTCTCACTATGAAAGTGTCTCTCAACACAAGGGAAAATACAGAATGTATTCTGCTGACCTTGACCCAGTGGCTTAAGTTTTATATATTACTTAGTCTTTTATGTCCCTGTTAAATCATGGATGTCATATATGACATGTGACTTATTAATTAGACTTTATCTTCCGTAACACTGGTCCTTAAATAAGTTTATCAAATTAACTCCTGGGAGCAGGAATTGGGCTTTCTTGCTGCTTCCAAGGTCCTGGCATGGTGTGGGCAGCCAAGCACAAAGCAGGCGTCCGTGAATGTTGGCTCAAGTCAAGGGAGAAAATGGGATGTGGGAACGAAGGAGGGAGGGTCTGAGGAGGGCAGAATTGACAAGGCAGATGGCTCTCTAGGGGCAAGCACCGGCAGCCATGAGCAAACTAGATATCTGAGAAGAAAGGGCACAGCCAGAGGGCTGTAGCTGTCCCCTAGACAATAGTCATCCTATCGCGTGCATTTGGCAAGAATTATGCTGCCCTTTGATTCCATCAGAGTGGAGATCGAGAAACGCCTGTGTGGTGCCACAGGAAAATTAAAAGCACCATGAAGAGGATAAATGTTTGTCACCAGGTCCAGTTCTGGCACCTGCTCTGGATTTGTTTTTAAATAAAGTAGGTCTTACTAAAGTGATTAGCCCAGCTGTGAGAATTTTGCCACAGATTCTGGAGTTCCCAAGATAATAGAGCACATGTTGAATAAAAAAGATCATTCTAAGCCTCCAGGTTTCTCTAGGGCCCTTTTTTAAGGACATGCTTCTTGCCCAAATTCATAAATGTTGAGCCAATGTAACGTTTTAATTGCTCTTGCTCCTCTGTATGCAAAGATAAAATGCAGGCCATAACTCTGATTAATTTTATATTTTGATTGAGGGATATAAAAGTCATTTCAGCCTTTTATTTTATTAATGCACTACTTTTAGAGTATATTCTTTTTAAATTTTGTCTAAGAATGAGGTGTTGATGCTCATAGCTCAATAGTCAAATGTTTGCCATACCTTCTCCTTCTGCCCATGTCCATTCCCTCTATCTCTATGAACTTGTATTCCTATAAAAGTGGACCTCTGAATCAGAAACATTTAGTTAAGGAGATCTTTAATATAAGCCTGATAGAAAGAGCCAACATCCTGTGCTAATTCATTGCATTGCACACACACATGCACACATACACACGTACTTACACACTTTGTTCAACTGCATTCAATCACTTCCCCAAGTGACATTTATTATGTGCTTATAACTTGTCAGTGCTAAGATAAATGTACAAGAGTATACATACAAAAATATAAGCACTTGGGAAGTAATGAACCTAACATTAAATTAATGTTCTGTTAAGGTTTATCAAAGTTGTGGATGTAGAACAGAGTCCTCATGTACAGAGAGGAATTAATTCTGTCTAAGATTTATCCTACAATCTCCAAAGGAGGGAACTTTGGGTGTTGTGGAGTGGAGTGAGAAAACTTATTCTTCAGGTTTTTAGCTATAAGATAAACTGCAAAATGACTGATTGTACAGAGAGATACCAATAAGGGAAGGAGAGTTGATTCAGTAAGTGGGTATGGCTCTACACTAAGAAGAAGTTTAGAATCTGATTTTTAAGTTACTTCTCAACTTAACCAAACAAGATCCTGGCTTAAATTTTAATTTTAAGGGAGTCATTCAATAATAAGAAGTCTCATTTATCTTATAAGTTTACAAACTTATTAAAATTAGTAGTAATTTGGAAGTAGAGATTTTGCAAGTCCTATCAGGCAGAAAGAGAGCAGTGTCAGGGCTGAGCCTGGGCACTACATATTTGAAAGAGTCAGGTGGATCAAGATGAGCCAGGGGTTAACTCCTTCCACATTTCAAGTTTACATTGCTCTTTAGATGGAGAAAGGGTTTTTATAAGTGTTCTTTTAAATGCTCTTCACAGCCCCATTATGAGGTAACAGTTAGTGTACAAGGTGTATTGAAGGTCTAATCTGTTCCTCTCTCCTACCAGCTGCTTACATAGACTCCCTTCATCTTCAAACTCACCTTGCAAGTATGTGTTCCAACCATGTTACAGTGGAGGGAATGAGGCCCAGAGGGGTTAGACAAACTGCCAGTGTCATCACGGAGCAGAATTAAGATACCAAACAATGATTGTCTCATTTCAAAGCCTTTGTACTGTCTCCTAAAAGAAGAACATGAGGAAGAGAAAGATGAAGACTAGAAATATGGGAAGAGTGGGGGGCAGGGAGAGAAAACAAAAAGAAGGAAGGAAGGAAGGAAGGAAGGAAGGAAGGAAGGAAGGAAGGAAGGAAAGGAAAAGAAGGAGGGAGGGGGATTGAGGGAGGAAGGGAGGAAGGAAGGAAACACTATTATCGATTACCTTGTTTTACATGCAAATTGAGAACTAGGAAGGTTAGCTGAGTTTGCCAAGGTTTCGACTAGCAAGTGGCAAAACCCAGAACAAAGCTCACACCCCAGAAGCATTCCTCCCACTATACCACTGTTGGCTCTCCAACGTCAGGAATAACGAGACCATGATGAACCTAACAATTCATTACACGCTCATTTTACATCTGTTTATTTTCTCTAAACAAATACTGGATGGGTAGAAAACTGATTCAAAATATTTTATCTGTCTCCAATAGAAATAGTTTTTCTCAATCGAGCTAATGCAAAAGTGAACAAACTATGTATTATATATTCAAATTACACAGAGCAATAAATAATTCTCAAAGGAAATAAGCAATGATTTTCAAAAATTCAATTGACATCCCAAATTAGATCTACATAAGAAAATCAACCAATTAACTCTGCCAACAGCTCTTTCTATTCTGTTATTCTCACTTGCATTCTAAAATTTGTTTATATAATTACTTCAGGATCATAGGGGAAGTAAACTCATTTATATTTTTTAGGGAATAATTGTCTTTTCAAAGGGCAGCAGCAGTTCAATTCATGAATATTAAAAAAGATGCAAAAGAAGAGTAGCCGATTCTTCCTTGTACTATGAGAGAAAATTGCTTCAGGTTGCAAAAGAAAGAAAAGACTATGAAGATTAACTAAAATAATCGAATCATGTAACTGAGATAAATGTCAAAGGAAAAGGAAATAGAGTGGCCTCTGGTTTCTCCTTCCTAAAGCAGTAACCCACAGAGCTGGTGGAGGAAGAGTCAGCGGTGCGATCAGTTCTTCGTGTGGAAAGTCAAGGATGTTCACCCTTCAGCACTGGGGAAGGCAGGCAGTGCTGTGTTCCTACCTACATAACTTCAAAATCCCCTTTCCTCAAGTGTCAGTCACATTTTGCCTAAAGAAATAATCAGTTACAGAAGAATATTTAGGTACCAATATGCTCATAATGAGTCCCAATTGTAACAGCAATCATTGAAAATTACTAAATATAATAGGAGTATGACTAAATAAATTATGGTGCAAATATATGCCACATTTCTTTGATCCTTAATGCATCAATTGCAAGGTGCAACCTTATTTTACAGGCTTCTTTGGGGACAAAAGACACAGTATATTGCATGTTCGCCAAAAAAACAACATTGCAATTTACCTGTACAGTTTTACACTCTTCCAGTTGGGATCGGAGTCTTCATTATCTGCTCTTTCAGGATAAAGTTACATCTGAGTCCTGTGGCCCTAGGCCGCTTGTATGGTACAGCAGGGAAATGTGACTTATCTAACCCAGGCCCTAATCTCATTGCTGCCCTAACTGATATCTTTGTAATTGACCATTTAATTTCTAGACATCTAAAATGTGTTTGAGTCCTGTCAGCATTTTCTGTGTGGTTTGAACTCATAGTTCCTCTTTCCTCTCCCAAATTACTCACACCATGTAAGAAAAAGCTTTTCTTCAAAACAATTTGGAAGGTTTTTTGTTTTGTTTTGTTTTTTGATAGAGAGAGAAAGAAACATTGATTGGTTGCCTCCCACATGTACCTGACTGGGAATCGAACCTGCAACCTTTTGGTGTAAGGGATGATGCTCTAACCAACTGAGCCACCCAGCCAGAGCAAAGTTTGGAAGTTTTTGACAGAGGTGTTTCGGTATCTGAGTGACAGATAATCGCAGTGCATAAATCAGGCACGTCTGTTCTCCAAGCTTTGAAAATACTATGATCTACTCTAAAATATTTGGCAATTTCTACAGCCTTTAATTCCATTACACTTAGGTCATGGCACACTCCCTTCTGCATACACAATAACTTTTCCTTTCAAAGCCCCGTCAGATTGTGATATTTTTGAAATCATTAGGAAAGTATTAGGCATCCATACTTAAGTGAAAACTCAAGTGTATTTGGCGTACTACCTGCTTTCTGTTTTTCCCGGTTATTATATTAGTTCATTTGAATAACTAGTCACATCAGAGTAGCATTCCATGTTTTTAAAGCATTTCACATATATGGTTATTTGGATCTCGCACAAACTGTGTAAACTAGTGTGATGAACAGAGGGCTGGTCATCCTACAGGTGAGGAAACTGAATGAGAGTCTGACTTACTTATAGTCACACAGCAAGTTTTGACGCAGGTTTCATGATAATCAATCCTTCTCGAACGTAAGCACTCCATAATTACCTATAAGTCAGGTCACTGTCCCTTCCACTAATTATCTCCACTAACAAATGTGATAAAGAAAATTTTCAGTTGGAGAAAGTCAGTCAATGTAAATCTGAGAAATCAGATTCAACAATGGATTTAACATATAATTACAAAAGGGAAAAAAATATCCAAGCTGACCACTAACCCTGTCTGAAATTTACATGGATGAAGACATACCAACCTAGTGATACTGGCTACTTCTGGGGAGCAGGGGGGTGGATAAGATGTAAAATTTAAGTTTATCTGTAGTTGCATGTGGGAAGCAGGAGAGGTGGAGGGATGACTTCAAATGGCATCAGTCATATTGTTTATATATGGATGGTGACTAGAGTTTTGAGAAAGGGAGTGGGGTAAAGGACCATAAATGGCATCTCTTATTCTCCTCCCCAATTTCTAACCAATTGGGTTATAGGAAGGTAGACATTTAGTATCAAAATCAGCTCTATTATTGACAAGGTCTGTATGGGTACATGCACCTTAAATGTGTGGCCAGGATGGCTTTTCTAACACTTCCGTCTGATTGCATTGACCAGCAGGGGCACGGGTGTGCTTGGACAACCACAGGCTCCCCACACACAGGCAGACTCGCCCCCTGCAGGCTTATACATGGAACGTCAGGAAACGCAAACAGGCTCACTGTCAGAAAAGAAACTATTTTTTGTTCATTTGTTGCTTTCTCTTTTATATCCCAAATATAAGTAAAATCATATGGTTCTAGTTTTCCATCTGACATATTTCACATAGGAAAGAGAAAGGGGAAGAGAAGGGAAAGAATAGGAAGGGAAGAGCCCTGACTGGTGGATTGAGCACCGGCCTGTGAACCAAAGGGTCGCCAGTTTGATCCCCAGTCAGGCCACGTGCCTGGGTTGCAGGCCAGGTCCCCAGTAGGGGTCGCGTGAGAGGCAACCACATATTGATGTTCCTCTCCCTCTCTTTCTCCCTCCCTTCCCCTCTTTCTAAAAATAAGTAAATAAAATCTTCTAAAAAACGAAAGAGAAAGCTCAAAAAGGGACTAAGTGGAGCGTGGTCTGTTCCTCCTCTAAACTCACCAATAGATGTTATGCCCCCTCCCCTGAGGAGACACTACAAGTGTCCCCGCATGCTTCTCCATCCTGAGGAGGGGACCGTCCCATTGCTCTGTGGTAACATGGAGAACTGTTGGAAGTAAAGCGTTCCTCCCTGACCTGAATCAAGATCCGGGAGCAAGTGAATAGCATCCCTTACAGACAGGAGGCTCTCCCAGGCTCAGTGCTATTTGGAGGCGCCTCCCTTCGTTTCAGAATATCAATGAAATGTCTTCATTTTCTCCTCCTTGGCCAAGTTCCAGGTAGATGAGGCAGCATGAAACCATAGCCTCTCCCCAGTTTGCATCTATGGAATAGTTTTTGTTTTCCTTTCATCAGTCTCACTATGCATGGTGAATCATAACAAAGGCTTGGTGATATAATCATGTAGCTTTCAAACCATGCAAGGACATTTTGCTTTGACATTTACAGATGCTATTTTTCCAGTGCATGTACATATTCCTCGGCAATGCCATAAAGTTTCAGGCCCCACTATCGTCACATCAGGAATCTGACTGTGGAAGCCACGAGGGGATGTCCCTGGCTTCCTGCACTCAGTCCTTCTGGCTCAGCACCAGCCCAGCCCCTTCACATGATAGTGTTTAGTAACATGAGTGGCTGCGCATAGCGTGACTCGCAAGTAAAAACAATAATTAGGAGTTTTACTTCATGGACTTCCTTTTGACCAAATAACACCAATTATACCATTTCAACGTTCAATTAAAGAAATATGACATTCTCAGTGTTATGCCACCAGCAATTATTCAGAGTTCAGAGAAGCCCTCAAGTCACATAAAAGTAATTCACCTAACATTTACCGAGTAATCACTAGGTGCCAAGCACCATGGATAAAAGGAGAACTAACACAGGGTTCCCATTTTTGGAGAAGTCCCAATCTAGATAGGGAGCGAATTGTAAAAGCAAAAAACAGGACATGGAGGAGGGTATGGGGAGGGAAAGATAAGTCGATGCAAAAAATGGAGGGCCTCCTCTGCTCAGTCACAAGCTCAGGCTTGACCATGTAGCCGCTAGCCGTCCATTACAGGCTGTTAAGGAAGGGTCCAACCATTCAGGTTTGCGCTTTGTGGCTTATAACTTTGGGGTCACGGAGGACAGTGGCCGGAGGAGACAGAAAGGATCAGCACAGCAATAATCTGGGGAACAAAACAGAGGCCCAGATCCGGGCAAGGAGGAGATCAAATTGCCACTTTCATTGTTTTTAAACCCTGCTTTAAAAACATGAAGTTCTGTAGTAAAGGTTAGAACTGTCATGAAGAAATAACGTAAGAAGGCTAATCAGAAATTGTTTTGCCAAAATCCTTCTCCAATCGCATATCTCACATCTGAAGCCAGAACCAATTCCTACTCGCCGTGGAATTGGAAATTTCTGTAATTTTAACAGACTGTGGTCATTGTTGAAAATATCAGTGAAATATTAATGCATATTTACATTTAAAATAACTTATAATGCCATGAATTACCATAAAACTACATACACTCAATAGAAAACTGACTCTAATAAATCTGCTAAACCAGCTTAACGTACTAGCACTTTATATGCTTGCCTTTAATCCAATAATGCCTACATTTTGTAATGTAATTTTTACATTTTATAATGTACATTTGTATTATAATTTACACCTCTAGGTCCCTCCCTGAGGGTTTGTTCTACTGTTGTACCCCCAAAACTGCCTGTCACGGGGTCTTGATTCTAGTACAGATTCAATATTCATACACTGGACAGTATTTTTCATTGAGCACCAACCAGGTGCCAAATACTGGGAATCCATCAGCACTGGAGAGACTCCCATGAACGACATATAGTAATCCCTGTCCTCCCCAAGGTGACAGTCCATTGGGGACATGTGAGGAAGCTCAGCGTGGAACACGATAGAGATGTCCAGAGCACAGCATCTAACCCACACATAAGGGGGCAAGGAAGGCTTCTCAAGGAAGTAAGGCTAGAGCCAATTAGGAGCAGGAGCGGTGAAGAAGGAACACCTCTTCATGCAGAGGGAAGAGCACCTGCAAAGCCCAGGAGTTCTGAGGAGAATGTGGTGCACATGCTCACAGGAAAGAGGTTCCGGAGGGCTGGCCAACAGAGAGCCCAGCGGGAATGTGGAGGGGCGAGGATGGGAGCATAAGCCAGGCCCAGATCATGAAGCTCCTGATAGAACTTCAGCGCACAGGCTGGCACAAAGCAAACACCCGCAGTGATCGCATACGTGAATCAGTGTGGCAGCTTTCGCAGCCTCTCCCTAAATCAGTCCATGAATTCAGGGCGATCCAATGGAAACCGCAATATGATTTTTCCAAACAAATCAACCTCCACGACAAAATAGACAGAAAAATGACTAGAGACGGAGCAAGAAGGAAGGAAGCAAAGAGGAAGGGAGGGTGGGTGAAGAGAGGAGAAATGAAGAAAGAGGAAGTGTGAAGAGGAAACAAACAGGAAAAGATGTTAACCTCACTAATCAGGGAAATGCAAATTAAAACCACATGAGATAGCATTTCATACCCATCAGACTGGCAACAGTTCAAAATTCTGAGACTAAATGTCAGTGAAAATGTTGGGTCATCTAAACGTTGCAACAGGTGGCAATGAAGTGGTATTACAACCACTTTGGAGAACAGTTTTGCAATAAAAAGCAAACTTTCACATGTGGTATCCCATGACCCACCAGTCCCGGGCAGTTAAACCACCACCTAACGAGTGTAGTGCCCCTCTCATCCTTGCCCACAGAGAGGCATGTGCGTGATAGTCATTGAGTGTTGTTTGTAATAGAAAAAAACAGAATACATAAATTCCAATTTGGTCATACAGTGGATTTAGTCATAAGTGGATGAAACATTTGCATGTATCAAAGTAGATAATTCTCAATAAATATATTATTGCACAAAAAGTAAATTGTAGAATCATAAAAAATATAATTTATTTTAATTTAAAATATGAAAAACATATCATCTAGAGGCATTTACATATGTAATTACTTTTTTAAAGTATGTTTAATGGCTAAATGGTGAATTCTCAATTGTAGTTACTCTTATACAGGGAGGAACGGGATTCGATCTGAGGGGAGTGCACTGACAGTGTTATTTTCAAGCTGGGGGATGAGCTGCACACAGATGTTTGCTATATCATTCTTAATACCTTTTTTGTGTGCTTGAAATATTTCATTATTTTTTAAAACTCAATCAGCTCAATTCTGATATTTTTCTCTTTGAATCATAGATTTCTTAAACAATTTGGTAAAAAAAAAAAAAAAGCCAAACATTTCACACAAGAAGGATTTTCACAATTCTTATTTCATTTTACCTTCCTAGCGGCGTTATTCTAGTTGGAGGACAAAGGGAGACTTAGATTAAGTGACTTTCCCCAGCCAACTAATTGAATGACAGAACCAGGACTGGAACCAGCTGTTTCACCCTCACCATGGTTTCCACCAGCCCAGCTGCCACTCAGTGTCAGGGAAGGAACCGGTGCCATGGAGACAGTCTGAAATGGCTTGATTGAAGGGAGACAGGGGCTCCAAATTGCTCTAAATAGTGCTCTCCAGACAGAGCAGAGCGGAGAGCATGTTTCCACAGCAGATGCTGATGGTCAGCGGGGTGAGGCTGTGGGCCGCCTACTCGAGCAACTACAGAAATGCATCGACAAGGTGGGGGGGGCCTGACTGCCCTCCCCCAACTCACATTCCAAGGTCCTAAACCTAACAGCTCTTGTCGCTGGCTTTGCAGTGTTCCAAATCTCCACTCAGAGCATGATTAAGGATTGGTCTCTTTAGATGTAAAATATTGTGTCTATTTCACACCAGCATCTCATAGAAACAAATTAGGTGAGCTTCTCAGTATTCAAGTGCAAGATGTGAAATGAACCTGGCATTAGGCAGAAAGACATCATAATGGTTTCAAAGTGAAATTAACTTATGGGCATCTGGGAAGAAGCCCCTTTTTCTAGCTCAAGTAACCCCTTACACAGGCAAACCAGTTTCCCCAACAGGCAGGCCCAGAACAAAAGGCATCAGAAAACCACTGCTATCACGGAAAACTACAAATGTGTTCAGAAAGACCTTTCCATTTTTGTTTAGCAAAGGCGAAAATATATATATTTATTGATGATACACTGAAACTCTTGTTTGCTGACGCATTTTCATAGCTATTAGGCTTTTGGATTTAGTCACTATGATGCATTCAGCTAGTTCAAATACACTCCTGAAAGGAATTACATATTTGTTGATAAAGTAATTTATAATGAATTATTAATAAGTCTTCAGTGTGTACATGGTTTATTAGCAAATTGAGGTCATCCTTCACCGAGTGGAGTGAGCATGGCCTTCCCTGACAGTCCGACCATTTTGAATGAATGAAATTACTAACACTTCGCTGTTGAGGAAGAAGTGCAGGGGGGCTGTGGCTCACTTTTCTCATTGATTTCTCTGAGTTTCTGCTGTTACTGATCTTCTGTTATGAAAAGGATAAGGTAGAATATTTTTCATTAAACTCCATTTTTACTGAAGACTATTTGTTCATTGCTTCTAAATACAACTGGAATTTCAACCTGCTTCATGGCTTCGAATACAACTAAGATGTTGTACCTCCCCCTGAACTGCAGGGTCAGG
Source organism: Mormoops blainvillei (assembly GCA_004026545.1). Classification (NCBI taxonomy): domain Eukaryota; kingdom Metazoa; phylum Chordata; class Mammalia; order Chiroptera; family Mormoopidae; genus Mormoops; species Mormoops blainvillei. Next base: position 24,047 of record PVJD01008961.1, read on the forward strand.
TATCCAACTGCCCACTCAGTATCTTCATTAGGATGTGTATCCGGTGCCTCAGTCTTACATGTCCAAACAGACCCTCTCACTCCTGCCCCAGAACTGCTTCTTCTGTGGTCTTCCCCAATTGGTTATGGCAACTCTGTCCTTTTCATGGCTCAGGCCAAAAACATCGTAGCTTATCCTCCTTGACTCTTCACTTTCCTTCATAACATATCTACATACCTTCATACCCAATATTTCAGGAAATCTTATTGTCTACCTTCAAAACATATCAAGAATTTGACCATCTCTCAGCACCTCCTACACTGGGAGCCTGTTTTAATCCCCTCTCGTCTCTTGCCTGGATTATTTTAGTAGTCTCCAAACTACGGTCCCTCCCCTTGAATTTATTGTCCATACAGCAGTCGAAGTGTTTCTTTAAGCAACTATGGCAGATCATGGAACTGCCACTTGATAATGTTTCATCTCATTCCACACGCAAGTTAGGTTGGGGTCCCTAGTACCCACCACACCTCATCTACTTCTAGTCTCCCTCTCACCGGCCTTCCTGAGGAAATCTGTGAAGGAAGGGGTCATGGGTTCCATTCTAGGTCTCAAGGTCAGCACGGTCCCGTGGAAAAACACGGGCCCCGGTTTAAAGTCCAGCTTAGCCACTCAATAGTTTGCTTAGCCAAATTACTTAATTTCTATAAAATGGAGATAATGCATACTGTGATTATGAAATAAAATAAATTATATAAACTGCCTGCCATATATTTTATAATCAATACAAGAGAGCTGCTTTTATGATGTATTTGTCTTTAATGGAGATACTTGTTTATCACAGTATAGTTTTGTGGTTTATGTGGAAAAAGGCTATTTGAGAAACTTTAAATAATAGCAGTGAACACTATTGAACATTTCCCCTCCCATAAAACCTCTTGGTATCTGCGTTATAGTACTTTGCTAGTTCGTTTTTGTCATTCATTTGGCAAACATTTATTGAACAGGTAGTTTGTGCCAGGCATTTTTCTTACCACGGGAGTTATGGCAATGAACAAAACACACAAAACATCCTGTTCTCACAAAGGTCAAGGCTGTTAAATGCAGAGCAACAGAAAATAACGACGATAAATGAGGAAAATATGTGGTGTTTGTAGGTAAACACCAAGTGAAAAACATAAAGCACGCCAGGGGAGGATGTGTAAAGTTGGGGTGAAATCTTCGATGGGAGAATCGGGGATGGCCACATCTTCTGTCTCTCAAGCCATTCCTGGAGCCTGTTAGCAGTGCCTCTGCCCCTTTCAGAACCTTAAACATCAGTAGCTCTCAAGGCTCTGCCCACAGTCCTTTCTGCAGTGCTCTGAACTCTTTGTGGGTGATTTCAGGACATACTTTGACAGCTTCATTTATTTCCTCCCAGTGATTGGCTCCCAAATCTTCACCTGGTCAGGGCAGACTCCCGCAGCCTTTACTCCTGGGTGTCTCGGTACAGACATCCAACCATAGACCAGGTGTCTGCGGTGAATTCATTCCTCCCCCCTCTTCACTCAAGCCTCCTTCTGACCCTGCCTCCGGAGTCTGACCCCTCAGAGAGCTTCGGCTCTTCCCCTAGCCTCACCAACCTTGGGGAATCAGACATGCAGCCTATCAGACGTCCCTCCGCAAAGTCTCTCAAACCCTTCTCCTCCCGCCCACTAACCCCACATTACTTTTCACATGAAATTGCCCTCTAAACACTTTTTCCTGTCTCCACCCTCCCCCAACTTATGTTTCACTCTACTGACAGATGAATTTCTTAAAAATGGAGTTTTGGTCATGTCTCTCATTTGTTCCAAGATGCTCTCCTTTAATATCATCCCTCATTCTGGCACAATCTGGCCTCAGTCTTCCTTTCCATCTGCATCTCACCCAGCCACATTCCTCCCCACTGCGCAGACTCGTGGCTTTGGTTCTCTCTGCCTCAACTCTCCCAACGCACCACTCATAAAGGCCGCCGTCAGAGGAGCCCGACTCTCCCTTCAGTCCATCCAAACCCTGATCACCATGTGAGCCAGCGGTGCTCAGAATGACATGTGGCGCTGCTGGGGTTGCACAGGATAACCCGTCTGGGGAGAGGTAGGATGGAAAATTCCATTTCTGTTTATTTTTTGTACTGAGCTTTAGTGATATGTGAATATGCAAACTGATGCTGACGGCCTCACTTACGTGTATAGACAGAAGGCGTTCTGGGGGGAAGAGGCGGTTTCCCGAGCGAAGAGTGTTGGGGTGCTCTCACTCTTTCATGGTTCCAGCGTATCATGGGAAATTTTAGTCTACATATTCCCGATTAAGTGGTTTTATGGATTATAATATCAGAAAAAGGAGAATTTAAAAAAATGTTTTATTGTTGTTCAATTACAGCTGTCCACGTTTTTCTCCCATTACTCTCCCCTGCCCAACCCACCCCTCGTTCTCTTTGTCCATGGGTCCTTCATACATGTTCCGGAAAAAGGAGAATTTTGTTACACTTGATACTGAGATGAGCAATGATCACAATGTCTTTTTATCACATAAAAGTTTGATTAAAAGGGTTGGCAAATTTAACACTGAGTTGGCATTTTTTCTCTCAAAAAAGATAAATGTTTCAAAATCTCTAGCATTTTCTGTGAGGAAAAATAGCTCTCAGTATCCTGCTCCCCTGTAGATACTTAAAAAAAAAATTTAAATGCACACCTTCGAAAAAGGTGGTATTTGGATCATATAAATTTGCTACAGGGAGCATTTAAGAAATGTTTTCATTGTTACAAGAATGTTATTGCTGATTTGATGTGTGTAACCTATCAAAACGCCTCATCAGACACTTTAAACTTCTAATTTTATTATCTAACCTGCTTTACAATTTTCTAAAGAAATAGTTTCAATAGTTTTTTAACACATTTGTATATATGTGTGTGCCTGTCTCACACTAAAACTTTCTAAACAGTTTCCCAAAACAACTGACTTTCAATGAAAGTACATATTCAGTGAAGGTAGCCAATTTTTAAAAGCCAAATAGAAAACTTTAACATAACTGATAGAAGGAATTGAAAAAGGGCTTAAATGCATCTATCAGTCAGTGCACTTTCCCATTTGGAACTATACATCTTTGAGCAAATGTTGAATGGGGCATTGTTAGTAGTAATTACCAAAAAAAAAGTGAATTAATCTCAATGTACATCACTATGGAAATGGACAAATAGATTGTGGTATATTCATACAACGTAATTCTATACAACTACAAAAATGAGGGAACTAGAGCTTATGGAATAATCGGTTCATTTGCAAAAACAATTTTTGAGCAAAAACAAGGAGAAAGTTGCAGAAGGATATATGAATGTTGATACCATTTTTATGTTATTTAAAAACATATAGAATAATACCAAATGGTAAGCTTATTGTTTTAGATATGTCCATATGTGATAAAGTAAAAACACATGCATGGAAGTGAGACCCACCAAATTCAGCTACTAGTTGCTTCTGTGGGAGGAATGGGACCTGGGGAAGGTGCTAAAGGCCCTCAGTGGTTGTTTTCATGTTTGATCACTCAGGTAGGGTAGTGGATACATAGGTTTTCCTTTTATTCTCCTCTGTGCTTTCATGTACATCTGAAATATTTCATAATGAAAAATGTTTTTGGCTATTAAAGATGGTTTTCTTTAATATCACTTTGAGGAAATTACAACAATGACAAATTCGTAGACATATATCCACAGCAAAAAAAAAAAAAACATTCTGAGATGCACTATTAATTTGAGAATGCTGGCATGAAACTGCTATAAATTTCTGAAAGTATGGGTTATCAGATTTTTGTAACCATTGAAGAAACTCCCTCCAATTATTAAATATAAAATACTAGACAGCTCAACAACCTAGAGGGATATGACTTTTCAGAGTCTAAATGCAGATAGAAATGTAGGGGGATAGGGGTCAGAGCCTATCAGTATTTTCTGCTTTGGACTTTAAGCACCTTTCTATATTCCTCCAACAATTTCTAGTACTACGATGTCTTCCATATCCATAAGAAAATCAAACAAAAATGCATTAGTAATGATAAAAATCCATTCTCATTAAACTGTATCAAAGTCATTTCAGATTAGATTTTCCAAGAGACCCAAGTAAAACTTTGGTAGAAATCTATGTATCTAAGCCAAGATTATGAAAGCTTTCTGTTTGTTTAACTTGGGGAAATATTTCTTTTCAATTTACTTAATAGGTGACTTCCATTTAAGAAATTAAACTCTATAATAATAATATTGTTCACCTGTGTCTGAGAACTCAAAAAGCAATATATAATAAAATAAAACATTACCGATTTAGCAGATGTAGGCCAGGTTTAAAGGCTTGTGATTAAATCTCCAACCTAAGATCAGGTGAAAAAAATAAAGAAAATGTGGATTCAGAGTCTATTGAAAAAGCCACATTATCTTCTTTTAAATATCAAAGGAGGAGAAACAAAGAAACTGTTCAGGTGTAAAGAGAAGATTTGTGGTCAGATATATCCAATTAAATGCATGACTTGGACAAGTCATTATAATTTTACTTAGCTTCACTTTCCTCACTTGTAAAATGACAATGATAAGATTATTTTGAAGATCAAATAAAAATAAAACATGCATGACTTAATTATTATATATACCAGTACTTTACTTTTTAAACTGCCAATTTGCCCTAAATATCCAAAAGATCCCAAGGCAAAAGGCTGAAGAGAGCCCAATAGAGGTTCATTGTCATTTTCTGAATTGCTACACCCATTGTCAAATTATTTAGAAAAAAAAGGAGATCACAAAAGGCTTGCTTTTTGTAAATAAATACTAAAAAATGTTTTAATGGTTTTTATATGGAAACAACGGCATATTTCTGTTTATAGCTCTTTTTTCTTTCATATTTTTAAAAGTAAAATTATGAAGACCTTTGTGACCGACCTTTAAAATTTTTTGAGTTTATATGATAAAAACATATGGTCATTAAGAATGAAAGTTGCCGACTTTGAGGATGTAAAAACACCCCCTCGGGCAATACGTTTCAAGAGTTGCTCTCTATAAAGGCAGAGAGCAGGCCCTCAAGGCATTATCAGACACATAAGAAAGACATATATATACATGGAGGTAAGACCCATGGGAGTCCAGGGCCACCACACACAGTTGTGCATTTGGGACATAGCACAATGCCGGGTGGTATAGTTTCACATAGATTATGATGGGAAAAAGTATGGAACTACTTGCTTATGTTAGGTATGGGATACTGTGCTATCTCTGGATACAAATATGAGGATGACTCATCTCCCTCTTCAAAAACACCCCCAGCTCAGTGGGGAAGACAGTACAACAACAGGCACATGAACAGATAATTACAAAGGAAGGCAGGAGTGCTGAGAGTGATAAGCACCAAAGTAGAAAATCTAGCCCAGCCTCACTGAGCCTGAAAACATGAGTAGCGCTTAGTGGACAGAAGGTAGGACAGGAGTTTTCCAGGCCTGTGGGCAGTCACAACTGAGGTACAGAGACAACCAAGGGTCTAATGTATCCATGGAGCTGCAAGTGGTTTGCTGCGATGGGACTCTACAGGCTGAGGTGTTGGACAATATAGATCTGACTGCTCAAAAGCCGGATCTGACTTGTGTGCTGTGGTCTAACATTAGGGCCACAGTTAAGTCCATGAGCTTCGGACTGGCGCAAATCAGTGAAGTCCTGTCTTCCACGTGTGCCCTGTCTAGCCTAGATTACATTAGATTTAACCTAAAACCTGATGTTCTGCTTATGACCATTTTTGTCCTCTCGTGTGCCTTTCATTAGACTTACTAATCCTACTGATGACTTCTATCTCTTGGTTTGCTAGTACTTTCTTGCATCAGGTACCATTGACAGTTTCCAAATAACTCTCCATCCCAATGAATTAGACCTAGAACTTCCATATGATGTTTTCAAACATGCCATCAGCATATAACTCACTTTCTTTCATTTAAAATAATATATATTTGTGTTTACCTAATTACAGAAGTGATTATATAATTTACTTAACCAATTCGATACTGTTAGACATTTTGTTTTTTCAGTATTTACTACCATAAATAATGTGAGATGAGCAACCTTATATGAATCTCTGTGATTTTAAACTTATGTCATTTAACATCTGTGTTTTTCTCTGAGAGTATATTTATAGAAGTATAATTGTTGAGCAAAAAAAAAAAAGTATATTAACAATTTTTTAACATATTGTCAAATTGCTCTCCATAAAAGCTGTTCCAATTTACCCTCCCACTCTCATGTGAGGGAAGTGTCTATTTCTCTACCTTCCTAATTATTTTCAATCAATACTACTAGGCTAAATCCACAAAGTGGCCCCATGTCTTCCACGGGCATGTACAGTCATTGTACAGACTATCCTGTGAGAAGATCCAGGGACATATTGGTATCCTGATTAGAAGAAACATATGCACACTTGAGAAGTTAAGCAACTTGTGGGAATTCTAGAATAGCAATCAGAGGGAAAGTTCTGGTGCTGTTTATTCTACATCAGTGTTTGCTCCGTGCAAACAGCAGGCATGACTTTTCTGGCCCACATTTTAAAATCAGGAAATTTAACAGAAAAAAATCTAGATTTATGATTCTCTACAAAACAAAACAAAAAAAGGAGACAGGAGACACTTGGAAACACCAGCCCACAAGGTGAAACCAACTAGAGCTAGTAAGTACTGCCCTCTTCAGACAGGGCAGATAACTCCAGGTGACCACATACATATTGTACCTATCTGGCTTCACCTATTCAAGGTATCTGCCTGGCCTCTGTCAACATTTGAATTTGAAACCCCAATCCAAGTACTGCTTCTTTACTGGAGTAATAATAAAATTCTGTTGGAACAGAATTCTAGCACAAACTTAGATATACTGAAGATCAATCCATGAATTCTAAAATATATCAACAACATAGGGTTGGCTTCTGAACTGGGGTAGCCTATCCAGTTCTACCTTATAGATTTTACCATAATATGTTTACATAAATATATACATAATTTATGTATAAAATATTCATAGCTACAAATATAATGGCTAATCTACTATTAGAAATATATGCAACAATAGACTTCAAACAAGAAATATAAGAATTTTGTTCACACATACTTTCCAATTTAATTTCAGTTTAATTCAAACTGCAATAAGCTTACTCGGAAAAATAATAGCCAATTAAAATTTTAAAATATCTATCTAAACCGTGATCTGAAGACAGAAGTATATTAATTTCATTAAGTTCAAAAGTATAATTAGACATATATCTATGTGTGGTGTCAGGATTCTGTAGGCAGTTAGTTATGCAAGACCACGTGGGAATTAAAGCCTGTAAAACAGATATTCTAGAGTCTTTTCAACTGCAACATAAATACAAACATCCAGAGTAAAGATGGCAAAACCCTCAGGAGAAAGCTGAACAAATGATAGATATATATGCACACACTTTTGTCAAGAAATAGGCCTGAGGTTTTATTTTAGTAAATCTTAGTTAAACATATCAAGAGGATTTATGCTAAGGTTTGCAAGTAATATAGATTTCTTTTAAAGCACCAGGCATGGGTCTTAAGATGTCCTATATAAAGTGATTTACATGACAAGGAAGAAAGGGAATGTTTTAAAGGTTTGTTTTATTTCAATGACTTTTAAGGTAAAAATAAATGCCTTCTTCACCAAGGCATCTGTTGCCCTGTGAATATGCATATAGAGTAGCAATAGCTTAGATAAATGAAGAATTTAGAAGTGTGCCGAATGTGGTTAACTTAAAATATTATAGAGTCTACGCTACCACTTTTCCAGATCTTAATATCACCTTAGTTTTTTTATTTCCATTATTTATCAAAGAGAATTTCAAACATATACAAAATAGAGTACCCATCACCCAGCCTCAAAGACATTCAAACAACCAATTCTGTGATACCCCCCTAACCATCTTGCCCTTCTGTATGAATTTGAAGCAAATCCCAGGTATCATAACATTTCATCCATAAATGTTTCAGTATGTAGCTATAAAAGATAAGGACTCTTTTGGTGTTGTTGTTGTTAAACTTTACCATTATCACACCTGAAAAAAGAAATATATCTTCAATATTCTCAAATATCTTATTGGTGTTCAAATTTTTAGTTACCTTACAAATGTCATAATTTTTATAGGCTATTTTTAAAAATCAGATTTCAAATAAGGTATTTACACTGTAGTTGTTGCTTCATCTTTTATGTTGGTTTTTATTGGTAGGTTCTTCCTTCATCTCATTTTTTCCTGAAATTTAGTTCATAAAGCTTAGGTTTTTTAAATAAAAAATCCATAGGGAATAAAATTCAAACAGTTTTTTATCTTTCAAAAAATTAGTCTGATTAAAAAGGGGGTAAAATGAATCAATATATGGTTATATGGGTATATATGTGTATGCATGTGTTTGTAATTCAGCATCTAATTTTAAGAACATTACACAACAATGTGATCACTCATTTACTCTTGCACATATTCATTTATTTACTTTCCCATCCATCTCTCCATACATCTATCCATCTGCCCACCTACCCATCCACCCATCCACCCATCCCAACACTCCATATGCCAGCCCTCCTCTAACCAGTGGACCTGCTAAGTAAAGTAGGATGCTACTCCTTCCCTCAAGTGGCTTCTTCATTTAAGAGTCAGAACTACAAAAGAATACAATGTCATAGATACTCTACTCGTTCTTGCAACCTAGTTGCATAGGAAAGAAAGAGTTGTCTCTTCATGCTTGGTTTCTGAATCCCCCAATAATCTGGGTCAACACAGGCATTCTGTGCCTGAGGGATTCTTTCCAGCTCAGCATTTCCTGATGCAGGACCATCAGCTTTCTCTTCTTATACAACTTCTGTTTCTTAAAAGGCACTGATTCCAGTCTTAGCATGCACCTGCATACATTATCTCCTTCATCAATTAACTCAGTGTTTGTCAAGCATCCATTGAAATCCAGTTCACTATGCACCCTGTAGAAATAGCTGCTGCACAAGGTGGGCATGGCCTGGTATAAACCTGGGCAATGCACGCGTGACCCATCCATGCCCTCAGCAGATATTCCTCCACATTCTTAGAATAAATTGGTTTCATAGTGTTGACTTCACTAAAAAATGAAAAGCCTCCTCTCCCTCTTTTGTTTTTCTGGGAGCTTCATATAATCCTTTTTAATAGCCTACACCAAATTTTGATGCATCCTTGTCAGGTTGGGAAAGCCTTGAACCCAGGTGCCCCTATGAAACATCGCTAGACTTTATCTGGCTCAGATCTGTGTCTGCAGTCAGTTTCTGCTTAAACATCCAGATCTAACTCAGTGGCCTCAAAGGCCTTCGGCATACTTCTCCAGGAGTCCTATGAGTTGCTGCCTTCCTTAAGCATCTTACCCCATTTCTATCAAAACTGTCCTTTATAGGAGACGGTAAGCACCTGGAGTGAGCCTCTGAAATATGTGGCTTGTGGAATTGTACGAATAAGAGAACGCTAAGCCCAAGAGAGGGACTGCATCTCAGGCAATCCAATGGGGGCAGATGTGGGCAGTCAGGGGAAGTACAGAGATTGGGGAAACACCGTAGGTTAATGAGTCAGCTGTCCTGCGCAGAGCCAGTCTTCCTCTCACATTCCACATCTTATTAATTATAAAGCCTGTGGTACCCTCATTCAGAGTGTCTTGAGAATCTGACTCCACCTTTCAACCCCTCTGTACAATCCATCTCCAACCACTGTCGTCTCTCACCTAAATCGAGCTGTAGCCTCCTGACCGCTCTCCCTGCTTCCACATCAGGCACATTCCCACCTCCAGGCCTCTGCCTTTGTGGTTCCTTCTGCCTGGAAGTTCTTCCCCTGGGTGTCCTTGTCGCTCACTCTCCAACTCTTTGAGGTGCCTGTTCTAATGTCACTTTGTTAGTGAAACCTTCCCTGACCCCTCCCCTTTTCTTAAAATTAAAACACACACACACTCACATCTAGTTCTCCGTATGTGATTTACCTAGCTAATTTTTCTTCACTTTCTTATACACTGTATTTTGCCTTGTTTATTTGCTTAGTCTATTTCTGTCACTGGAAGGTAAACCTTATGAGAATGAGGATTTTGTCTTTTTTTTTTTCTCTTTCCACTGCTGTATTCCTAGTGGCTAAAACAGTACCTGGCACATAGCAGGTGCTTAGTGAACATTGGATGGATGGATCAGTGACCTCCTCCCCCAAAGAATTAGGGAGCCCTCTGTGTGACACCAGCTTAGGCCTAACTCTTACCCTTGAGGTGTGGAAACACACAATAGTACTCTAATGACAGTAGCCAAGGCATATCTAATAGAGTTATGAATGGGGTCGGGAATGTTAGCTGTGTGGGAAGGCAGTCAGTAAGGAAGACAACAGTCAGCTGGAATTCTTAGTGTGCTCAGGAGGCTTAGGCCGAGGAAAAGATGCTGAAGAGGAAGGAGACATGGTTATATATGCCACCTGCAGTTTTCTTTGGTTGAAAATAAACATGGCGCATTCTCCAGGCAGAAGTAGTGCTAGGAGCTCAGGGTGTCATCACTCGCCCACAGCCCAGATTTCCTCATGGGCGCACCTGGGGTGCACCAGGACATGTGGGCAGCCTGGGTGGGCTAATAGCCAATGTCCCTTTAAATGGTTATTTTTCACATATTTTTCAACATTCATTTAATGAGCGTACGGGAAAGAATATTTTCTAGTAATAAAAATTGCAAAGCTTTTTGTTCAAATTCAATGTGAGGTATTTATTTCCTTCCTTGATATACCACCATATTTTAACATATTTAGAAGTGCTTCCCATCACAGTTTTCCCACCACCCATAACAAGATAGTGTTAGTCATCAAACTCACTGAATATAAACTTCACTTGCATGGGTATGCTCAAAATATATTTAAATTTTTTTTTATTTCTGGACTTCGTGTTGGCAAAATATTCCCCACTTTTCTCTCTTTGACTTTTGTGTTTTTTCAAATGAGACAACTTCTTGAGAGGTACGTTAAAGGATTTAAAGTTGAGTGAATGAAATAAATCATTTGTTCCTAGGGAGCACGCCAGTGTATGCTTTATTCAGTTTCTGTCTCAGCTGACTACGACTTCTGAGTAGGGGGCTATCAACCAGTAGTTTGTAGAATAGTCTTTGGATACAGGCCTGTGATTCCAGCATCTGCAGCAGACATTAGTTGTATGGAGGGCAAGTGTCTTATTTTGTTTTTGAAGAGAACAGTTTTCCAACAGGGTGTTGGCCAGTTGACATCTTGCCAGCTTTGTCAGATGTGTCACGTGGAAACTGAGTTTGCCGGCTCTGTGTCCAGTCACCACCTGGGCATTCTGGACTGGCCCAGTCTCTTTGTCTTTGTGGCGTGTACTGCCACGCAGTGTAGACTGGTTGCCCAGGGCAATCTGATTTTACCCCTGTCTGTAGTTTTTCAGGGTGGAAGACGAAGGAAAAGGAAATCTCTTTACCACTTTTAAGCTCTGCCTTGATCACCTATGTCATCCTCCTAGGTCCCAATATTAGAGCTCCTCCATTAATACACACCCCCGCCCCCACCCGCCACACACATAGACACACAGAGACATATTTTCCCAGGGCTAAGTTTCCAGATTTGCCTAGAAAGTGTGCCTAGAACCAACCCTTTTTCTTCAGATGCCCTTACCCTTGCCATAAATATCCTTTCACAATTTTCTGGATTTTCTCTTGACAACTGATCTCTATCAGGCCCACTTTCTTGCAAGAGAAACAATGAACCTCAAAACAGAAGGTATCAAAATCTTAATCCCTCTCCTCCAAGGAGGTCCCTTGGTGCCCCCATGCAAACTTCCACTGCCCCCCTCATCAATTTTTGATTTTCATAACCAAGGAAGATGGGAAAGCAGGACCCCTGTCAGGCCAACATACGTCCAGTTACTCTCTTCCCCTGAGGAGTATCACTTGCCTTACATGTGCAGAACTAAGAGGGCCTCTTAAAGGGATTCCCCTCGCCCCCACCAGAGACCTCTGCCCCAATGTGAGGTTAATAAAGAACAGAATGACCAAACAAACTCTCTTAGCTGTCACCATTTATGGATTTCCCATTGGAAACTTCTGCTGAATTAAACCCTTCATTACTGAGTGCTCTTTGGTATAACTATTATGTAAAGCTGTTAGATTTATTTTTGACTTAAAGTGCCAGCCATCTATCAGTAAAAAATTTTCAATCACAAGGCGAGCTTGAGTTTAGGTATGGCCGGTTGTCACCCATCTTAAATGGGGCAGAAAATCTATTGTACTAATGTACATTTGGAGTAGGCAGATTTTTTATTAAATTGTTTGAGAATTAAGTGGGTTTTAATTGGGGAGGATGAGTGATGTCCAGTGTGATCAATCTTATTAAAAGGATAAATCTTTCATGCATGAAGTTTTAATATTTCAACCATGAGATTAGAACTGTTGTGTTGCAAATCTCATTTAAATTGTTTGCCAAAGGCTTGAATTATAAACAATTTATGATAATATAAAGTCATCATGGCCAAAAAGCAGTGACAGATAACTTTTAGTGGGTTTCGGAATAATTGTTCATCCAACAAAATCGTTTCCCGTCAAATTTGATACATCTGTTCAAGAAAATGTTTAGTGATGTGCTAATTACCTTCAATAGTTCATTACTTTTAAAAAGTGTTAAAATTAGTTGTATCTAGGGAAGGAACTCCACATCCTTTGTTGCAATGAATAATGCAAAGGTTTGTTTAAATTCGTATAGTCCTATTTATAAAAGAACACCTGGGTAGCTTTATTCTGAGCTTAGAACAAAACATAAAATGGTTGGGAGCTTGATATTTAAATACACTCATTTGCATTCTTAGGCAGATGAGCAGTGGTAAAATAGCCTTGCTGAGGATACAGAAATCCAGATCAAATCAGCGATGCTCTATCCACCAGTAGCCTTCAAGGAGAGGTATGGAGGAGAATGAGGAGACATTAGGATGCTAGCAGTGATCCTACTCCCGCCATAGAAAGAAGAAGGGCCAGGCGCTAATCTCCGCATTAGTGACGGCAGAGACAGAAGAGCTGCAGGCAGCAGCTACTCTACTTTTACTCTGTTCTTCCTCTGTTGTCTTCCTTTCACCCACTCTTGGCTTAAACATGTCCCTTCTTTCGCCCTGCACTCCAGAGTGCGCATGTGCGAACACACACGCACCCCCAACTGATTTCTGTTGAAATCTCCTCCCCAAAGCTCTCTTCCCACACTTTGGGGGACAGTCGGTTTCAGGGACCACACCACCCTCAGACTGTCCCATACCCTGTGCTGAATCAAGGGCAGGGGAGCTGGGAGCCACCCAGGGCACCGGCCTGCAGTGGGAATGCGATGGATCACCTCAGGAATGAGCCGGACACATTTCCCCACATGACACCTTAACTCCCAAATGTAATTTGGTACTGCTCCTACGGAATAATAGAAGATCCTCAGGTGAAAAGTAGAAACCAAAATAAAAGCATTTACCAGAACACTCCAACCTCTGTTAAATAATTTTCTCTATGTACCCAGCAATTTCTATATTCAGAGTAGATCACCAACTTGGCTGGCTACCTGACTGCCTCTGATGTCAACTGTCAGAGTCCATTAAAATTCAGAAACTGAATAGCGCTGTTTACCAGCAATGTCTCAGCAACCACATCCATATGCATTTCAGCCAATGTACGGTGCGTGCCAGGCGCTCCCCAGGTGTGTGTGATGGAAACACAATGGACGTAAAGGGAAAGCCAAAAGAGTGAGAATGGCGGTTACTGCAGGGCGCAGCAACCCTTCATTACATACATACTCATTTTATTAATAGAAAGCCATTTCCTCCTCTCCTTGACTAAATAAATTATGAACAAATAGCGAATGAATAGTAAGTTGAAGGAAGACCAAATCACTCTTCAGGGTGGAGGCCCATGGCATAAATTAAAATCTAGGCTGGAAGTAAAGATGCGATAGCTCAGTGATTTGAAAAAAATACCTACCTGTGTTGGCTGCCACCTGCTCTCTTGGTCTTCCAGCCTGACGGCCACTTCTAAGTCATATGGGTTGCAGCACCCTCGCCTCCCTCTCCACTCTCCGTCCACAACGCTTGGACTGGCAGCCTCCAGCCGGGCCTGAGGCAGAGCTGTGAAGGGGCTCCTGCTGGCTTGACTGCGGCTTGGGGTCTGACTCATCAGCCTTCTCCCACCCCACCCTCATTTGAGCTCTCCAGCCTTCCCCAGACCCCTGCAGGTGACCTACCTATTCCCTACTCCTACAATCTCTTCTACTTCTGGCCGTATTTGTTCCTGGGAATATTCACCTCCTCTCCCAGTTCAGGCTGCCACTTGTGAGTTAGCCAGGGGTTAACAGAAACCCATTTCCTGCTTTCCCAATTACATGCAGCCGGCACAGGGGGCAGAACCTCACACTGCCCTCCACGGGTGCCCCCTGACAGGGGAGCCCACTGCCTCTGTCCCTGTGCCATGTGGGCACTGCCCTGCCCAGAATATTACTAAATTCTGCTCACAAGATACCAGGAGGTTGAAGGGTCAGGAGTACCCTTCTGTGTCACTCAGTGTGCAGTGATTTTTAACAGGGTAACAGCAGCCACACTTCTGCCTCTAAAAATCCCCAGAAGTAAAATCTTCTTCTGACAGTTCACCGCCCTCATCCAGAATCTCACCAAAATTGAACCTATAGACTGGTTTGTGGTATAGAGTTCTTGGATGCACCCCAAGAGACCCTAAAAGATTTCAAGATTATATTCTAATGAAAGCTGGATAATTTTTAATTAATAAAACCTTTATGGAATAATTTTTAACTAACACTCATGAGAATCAGACACTACTTATAATGATAAATTATCGTTTAAAATGCAAAGTGTGCAGACATACTGGGGAATAACTGCATTAATTACTCACTGCAGCCATTAAAATGTTTCCTGGAGATGCTTCACGCAGCCTCCACCACCTGGGATGCCCTTCCGCCTTCTCCCCGACAATGGAAGTTCATCATTCCTTTCAAGACACAACTTAAGTCTCATCTTTTACAAGAAACCTTCCCTTTGAACCCCACCAGCACACACCTGCATAGAGATTGCTCTGTAATTGTCTACATTCTTTTTGGATTAACACTATCTCTTGTCTTCTTTGTTTTCTTCATGGAGCTTAGTAAAACTGCTTGCATACAAAAGACCAAATACACTATAGAATACAAGATACTGCACTTACGAAAATAACTGATGGACCAATGGGTAAATGGAAATAATTCACCACTTAATCAATCAGTGCATATATGCATAACTTTGGAAAAGTTGATCAAGGAAGACATACACCGAAGCTTCAGTTTGCCAAACAGTTATAATCTTTGCCTAAAAGTACAGATTTAGGTTTGGAGTAATGAGATGTGAATTGAGGCTGTAAACATCAGACAAGTTATTTTACATGTCTCGGAAATCATTTCCCTTATCTTTCTTGAAAGCACAACACCAAATCAGATGAGAGGATGAATGAGCAAAGCCCTCACAAGTGATGGAAACGTTAGTAATCACCAGTATTATTTACATGAAGGAGGAAGAAATTAGGCACAGGAAAAGCCTGCGCAGTAAACTGGGTCAATCTAGAGATTCTGAAATATGCACTGAGAAATGTAATATTTTCACCAAATAAAGATATTGTTTTTCCTTAATATTCAGCATGTTTGTATTCTCTAGCTTATTATTTTGTAATTGATAGCAAAGCTATAAATGGCTTTGGGGACCGTTGCATGTCTCGCCTGGCTGCAGAGTAGCATAATTAAGTGGAAAGGGAGAAAATATTTTGTCAAAGATTTTTTTTCTGTAGGCAAGACGCTGCTTATTCCTAAGTATCTTTTAGCTGTTGACTATTTTATAATCATCGGCATAAATGTAAAAATGGTAAACAATGTTTATTGTTTGCACACAAGTGAGTCTGAATTGGGGGCTTTTACTGACAGTCATTCCCAATGCAATCTCAAGAACTTAATAGGCAACCAGACAGTGATTTATCTGACCCATTATTGAGAAAGAACCAAGAAAAAGCTAAACATCATTTGGCTCACTCATGTGCACACTGCAAATGCAAAACAGTGAATTATCTGAGCTTTGTCATGATTTTCTCTACATTATAAGCATATTTAATATCTGAAATTTTGTTTTTATTGCTGCCCTTAATTTTCCTTTGTTCAATCATCGGAAGAAATATAGAAGCAAAGTAAATGTAATGAGGTTTCATGAAGGAAAGGTATCTAAAAACCAAGCCAATGGCTGCACTAGAAAAATAACTCTCTAGACTTTCTAAGGGCAAGATGTGCTATTCCAATGCCATGACCAAGTTTCACCTGCGGTGGTTACTTCAGTCTCTTGCGCCTACAGAAATGCTTCCTGTGGTCTGAACTCTTCCTTGGACTCTTTATCATGTCATTGAAACCATTGGATAAGAGGCCTGCTCAGTAGGTTCTACATGTTTACATTTCAGGATGAAGAAGGGTTGCCTAGTGAGTCCTGAGTCCCAAAACAAACTCCACATCATAAAATGTATTTTTAATTATTTATTTCATGACCAACAATTATGCAGTCACTTGGAAAAAGCCATGCAAAGTGTTGTTATACCATGCAAAAAAAAAAAAAAACGAGCCACAAATTACTAGTAAGTTTAGTAGCTAATCGGTAGTAACTTTCATGCCTCTCTTACGAATTCGAAGTCTGGTGAGCAAGGTAAGCATATCCGAATAATGGCACAAGTGAATGTATAAACTACATACGGAGAGAAGTGACGCAAAGACCAGCAGGGCTCTCAGCACACAGCCGAGGAGGCTGCCCGCAGCTGGAGGACCGGGAGATGTCTGAGTTGAAACTGAAGAGTGAGAGGGAATGGAGCCAGGGCTGGGGATTGAAGAAGGAAATGGGACATAAAATCTCCCTGGTGAGAGAGAACACAGCCCTTGAAGGAAGCAGAAGGAGGCTGGGCCACTGGAGTGTTAGAGGTGAAGGCGAGGGGGGGCGGGGGGAGGCAGGCACAGACCATCCCAAGACTTGCAGGGTTGGTAGGGTTCCTAGAAAGCTACGCCTCTGAGCTTTAATAGGAAAGATTACCATTGTAAATCATAAAGCTAATTTTGGAGAATTCAGATATGTCATTCCATATTCACCATATTTTATTATCTTTATTTTTAATAAGTAAAGATAATTAATATCTACATAATTATTGGACAGTTATCTAAATATTTAATTAATACTTAAATTATTATCTATCGAATAATCAAAGACTGGACACCATATTAGGTACTTTAATGCATCATTTTGTTTTCACAGCCACCAACAAGGTAGACATTTTTCCAATTTGGGCATTGAGGAAACAGACTTCGTAGCCTGCCCAAGGTTCACAAGTAATATATGGCAGAGGAATAATTCACACCTTGGCTGGCCTGACTCCGGAGCTTTTTTATTGATCTGTCTGCTCACATTTGTTCTCTGCCCTGAATACTGAAGCAGTGCGTGGTCATAGTTCCAAGGAAAGAGCATCCCTTTAGATCAGTGATGGGCCATTAACACCGCAGTGTTAATCTTGCGGTTTTCAGTGGCCATAGTCCAGACCAATTACAATGTACCCCCAATTCTGGAGTTTTCTAGCTAAGCAGAGAAGAAAGGAGGCAACTTTTAGTGTTTACGATCTTATGTAAATCAAGAATTGACCGGAGATATATGTATATAAAATCACCACAAAGTTCACTTTAATCTTACATTTTTATTTTTCAATTATATGTCAGTAAAGCTGGGGGGAGGGGAGAGAATTGGCCAGAGAAAATAGATGGGAACAGTTTGTAAAAAAAATCCTGAAATTATCAATAGTGCTAAACCTAGATTTGGAAAATTCAGAGTAAACACCATGCCCAGAAGCCAACCCTGGTCCTCTCTATAACTGTAATTGTCTTGGTCGTCGTCATTCTTTGGAGACCACAGCCAACTTCAAGGCCCATTTGGTAAAGGAAGCTGGACAACAATCTAAAATGTGTTTTTTTCCAAAATAATGTCCATTATACTTACATCATCAGAAAATGTTGTCCTTTTAATATTTCTCCTTTTCCAGAGGTCTCTGGGTTATTATTGGATCCAGTCAAGGGTCACTTTCTTTCCAAGGCAAAATGATCTGCTCCGACTTCTGAACTTTCTTCAAAATGAAAGAGCCGTATTTAGTCATGCCAGTAGATAAACTAAGTAATGTGTTTGTAGTGTTGATATTGAAGCAAAGTAGGTGGAGGAATGGATGTGTTTCACTGTATTGACTGCTGTGACAGATACAATACAATCTGAAACTTGACTCAATATAAATTAATTTCTTACTCTCAAAATCCCAACAGCGGCAGGGGGTGGGTTATGTTCTGTGGATCAGTTGGAGACCCAGGCCCATGGAAGTTCTGCCATTTTCAACGTGGTCTTCCTAGGGTTGTTCTGGGTGTCAACATCCAACCAGCAGATGGGGGAAGTGAGAGAGTTGAGGATCGGGTGGGAGGTTCTGTGGGCCCAGCCTGAGAGTGGTGTGTGTGACTTTCTGCCCCATTCTATTGACCCAAATCCAGCTGCACAGCCACACCTAAACTGTGCAGTGGAAAATGGGATATGGGACACATGGCCTAGCTTGTGTGCCATGGAGGAAAAGGACGGAGTGTGGGAAACAAGTAGTCAGTCTCTGTCACAAGAAGGATTTAGGGGAATTGCTTTTCTAAAATTCAGTTGGATAATCTGGGATATGAAGAAAACATTATCCACATCTCGACATTGAAGTCTTTATATATCTAAGACTGCTTCTCTATTTATCCATCCCCCAAATCTGGCAAACATTCCACATTTCTCTCAATTCTTTTTTCACCACAACCAACTTAACAACACATCCTCTCACTTACAGACAGAAGGAAATACAACTGCTCTCCCTACTTTAGTCCTCAGATTCCTCCGCTATAAAATGAGTATATTTCATTTAACATTCATTGAGCACCATTTTTTGTACCATGATTTCAGAGCTAAAACAGGCACCATATGCAAGGAAGATGATGACAACAGTATTATGATAGAGGCAAACAAAGTTAAATAATATACTGTTTGTAAACATCCATGGTGGTACATAGCATACAATATGACAGCCAATAATTCTTGGAAATTTCCCCACTTCTCTCAGATTCTCAGCTTACTCACCAGCTCTTCATTCTTCCAATATGTCTGTGGAGGAGGGTCCATTACTTTTAGAAACACTTCTCAGGCCACTATTCTACCCCTGGAAGCTGGGCTAGCTTAACCCCTACCCGGGGGCTCGGCCTTGCTGCAATTCTGGCCCAAACTGGCCCTGAGCAGGTTGTCATGAGGGCTTGTCCTCAAGTCTCTCTTGTTCTTGCTTCTGCTCTAATCTGGTTCTCTGACCCCCAGTCAATAGGCTCTAGTCTTTTATTTGGCTTCCTCCTGCTTGGTTCTTGTCTTGCAGTGTTAGCACTGGTACTCACCTAAAATACCTGTGGCCCCTCTGAAACCTCAGGGTAACATGGTAAAAAAATAGACCACTCAGACCAGTCTGGATTGTAGAGTCTTAGGAATATTGATTAACCTCATCATACTTACTGTCATTATAAAAGTAGCTAATTGCAATGTCTAGAAGAAGTGTCAGCAACCATTTTCTATAAAGGGCCACCCAGTAAACATTGTAGGTTTTGCAGGTCACATGCAGTCTCTACCTCATATTTTTTCTGTGTTTTATTATTTGTTTTTCTTCAGCCACTTAAAAGTGTAAAAACTATTCTTGGCTCAGGAGCCATACAAAAACTGGTGACAGGCTGGGCTTGGCCTGTGGGCCATCATTTGCTGACCCCTGGTCTAGAGCTGCCTGTCCAGTATTTAAATTTAAAATTAAATGATTTCAAATTGTATAAAATTCTAGTTGTGCTAGCTTGACAGTCATATTTCCAATGCTCAAAATTCACATCAACTACCATTTTGGACAACAAAGATGTAGAACACTCACATCATCAGAAAAAATTCAACTGGACAGCACTGGTCTAGAGCCTGGCTCAAACTAGTAAGCTTTTTCCCATGTTTTATCTAGGCTCATTCCCTCTCCATATCTATCCCATTTCCCTCCCAGTTAACTCACCCCTCGTCACCATAACAATCTGCATGATTTCCTAATAAGCAGTGGTGCGGTCATTAGGAGTAATGATGCAGGAAGCTTGCAAACTTGCCTTTCAGCTCAACTTAGTGGTCTTATAATGATCAGGGCTCTTGATAATCAGCCTTTGAAACCTCTGTTCCAGATCAGAGCCTCAAAACTTCTTGGTGCCATCCATGCTCCTCCCAACCTCTGGCATCAATCCATAAGGGAAACAAACACCAAGATACCTGGATCCTGGCAGCAGATAGAGGAAAACTGAGAAATCCCAGCTCTGACATCTACCTGCTCCACCATCACAAAAGAGAATGTGAAAGCTCTAAGGAGAAGGGAAAGTAGGATACAGAGTGGATGCTATGCCTCTCAAAGTCGCCGCCACCCAGGGAGGGCACAAAGCGGGGAGGGAAGGCAGACAAACTCAGAGGGGCAGTGTAAGGGGAGCTGATGCCAGTTCCTACTGGCTCTTTCCTGAGAGCCAGCTGTTAAATTTTCAGGAATTCTGTGAGCCTCTTATTAAACATAGCCATTATTTTAAAAATAAATTCTATGAACTTACAGCTAAGTAAATTATATTAAAAACAAAAGTAGTAAAAGCATAAACTCATCTCTTCCTCATTAATTTACTACATTTTACTATCATCTATGCTCTTGAAGTTATTTGTGCCTATTGTGTGTGTACGTACACACACACACACACACAGACACACAATGTTATATAATAGTTTGTTGCTGCACATCTCTTCCCAAGTCCAAGTCCAATAATGTCATGTTGGTATTCCGAGATGGCCACGGTGAGAGTATTTATACCACAGGAGAAGGCAAATACTTCAGTCAGGGTTTTGGTGTTTTGTTTTGTGTTTTAACCCAGAGAGTCAGTTGTTAAGCATTTACCAAAATACCATGCTCCTATGCAAGAAAAAAAAAGACGAAATCTAAGGTTATACAGGATGTTTGGGAGCTGTAAGACGCCGTCAGGAAAGGGCAGGGAAAGGAGCTCGGGCTAAGGTGGCACGAAATTTCCGCTAACTGCAAACCTCTGATCCTGAAGCCGAGTGCTGATTGTAACTCGCCCAGTCCTGAGCGAGCACCACCCAATTACGATTTCTCTGTGAATACCTGATACACCTTGAATGAGCCTGCCTTGGTGCTCTTCCGCCAGGACTCCTATACCAGGCTTCTTGAGTGCCAAACACCTCGTCTTTTGGGGCCTCTGCTAATCCCTTGCCATTCTGACTTGCCTGGATTCCCTACCCCATCATGACTTAGACATCACAAATTATGGAGCCTGTTCCAGTCACAGCTAATAATTCTTGTGCCCCTACAGCCTTTCCTCCTCTGGATTAATCTCAACCTTTCCTCCTCTGGATTAATCTCATCCTTTCAGGTTTTCTTCCTGATCATACATTCTTGCTAGTCCTGGATTAATAGAGACCTCATCACGCTGTGCCCGCTGGCCTTGCATAACTTGCCAGCCTGACCCCCGACCGCATCGTCCCTGCTCTGGACAGCGCTGCTGAGGCCCTTCCCCGCCTCTGTCCTTCACGTGGCTGCAGCCGCCAGACCGTAAGCGGCCTCTGCGGTAGGCAGGGGAGGGAGGGCCTCCATATAAAACTCTGAACTGCGTCCTACCACAAGAGTAACTTTTATGGCTAAATCTCAGTCTGCAAAAAGTATTTTTTTATAAAAGTAGAATGGCTTTTTCAGGGAGCTTCAAAGAAATTAACTTTAAGTTTTAAACAACCTAGTCTAGGTATAGTTATAAACAGAGAAAATGAATATATGTATTATATTAAAGGCAATTCACAGAAGATTAAATTAAATCGATGCATCCTACAGAAGCCAGCAGGCACAAACTCACTGAGCTCCTGACACAAATTATTAAACAGCATGTCTTTTGTGTGACCTGATCTGTACACTGCCCTGGATCGAGGCAGATTAGCTATGTTGCCAAAGTGAGGAATTAGATGTTCTCATGCTGAAGGAAGCCACGAAAGCAGAGCACATCACTTACATGTAATTACAATGATTACACTGAGAAGCCCTTGGACTCGAGAAAGGAAAACCATGTACTGTAAGAAGGCGCTATTTTAAACGAGATAATCCAGCCATTAGCCAAGATTGTTGAGAAAAGGGAGGGAAATTTTAGGATACAGCCATAAATAACTCAAGTGTAACAAATAATTCAAAAACAACTGCAACTGCAGTTGGTTGATGAAAACATTAATCTTGGGCTAAAAGTCGTATTATTTTCCCCCCACTGGTGATTTAAAAAATTGACTTTTATCTGCCTTGTTATTTTCCTTACTTACAAATTGTTTATAAAATAATACTTGGTAAATAAAAAGCTATTTTTGTGCCCTCTTTCAAACTCTTTGTCTAGAACTGGGACTTGTGAACATTTGGAGGAACATTTTTCGATACTAAACAGCTAACACCTGCTCTTGTGTGACAGTAGCAATAATTTACTGCTCATAATTCCGTGCATTAGCCAAGAAGCTAAAAAAAATATTTCATAGCTTCAACCTTGACATAAGGAAGGTACATCCACAAGAAGATAAAAGGAGCATTGCAGTAACCTTAGGTATTTAAGTTTTAGAAAGTGTTGGCTCTGTACATATGTCTGTACCTACCAGGCAATGCTGCTGTTTTTAAGTATTGGTTTTGGGCATAATCTGGAAAGCAACTGCTAGGTATAAATGTCTACAATTTTATTCATTAGTCAGATTATTAAGTGAAAAGTCAATACTATTTTTATTCTTTCTGGGTTCTTGTTACCTTACTAGGACGGGTTTCAATGAACAGCTATTTAATGCTTCATAGTATAGTATTTGTCCTTATTTTAATAATCCCTTGCATATATGCTACCTCTGCTTCTCCAAGAAGATGCATTATTAAACAAGGCAACCTTATGGATGAGTCCTCCACCTGCCATCAGCCTATTGTACATAGTAACACCCTTCCCCTCTCTTCCACGGATGCTTGCACAAGTGTGTATACACTCCCTCCAAACAGTAGGCATCCCTGTGAATACCTGACGCTAAGGAGAGCCTTGAGTTTAAGCTTCAGAATAAAAGTCACTGGCCTATAATGCGATATTGATCCATAAAGATGGTATAGAAGAAGATGCAGTGCCCGTGGGGAGTTAAAATTTACATGAGTCTACTTATACTCTAAAGGAAACTTTTTTCTACCTTCTTTTGGTAGTCAATAACTACTAATCGATTTTCAGAGATCAACAATTAACTTAGGGTAATTGTTGCTTAATTATAACATTCCTTGCTTCAAACGGGATTTAAAATGCAAACACAGACATACACCAGGCAAAATAATATTAGACAAAAAATAAAGCTAACAAATAAAAATGGAAAACAAATGTAAGAAAACATTATACATATGCCATAATTTTGTACACCAGAGTTTAATAACTTAGAATGGACTTGAGGTGGAGCTGAGGAAGGAGGCAGAAGGGAAGGGTAATAAGCTATTGAATGTTTGTGAAAGATGTGGCGGGAAGATTTGGTGCACATATTCCTGGCCCTCCTTCCTTCATAAACCTTATCTATGATGGCAGGTTCTTGAAGCTAGATATACAGTCCTTAGGTAACTACGGAATGTCTATGCAATGTCCTGGGACCATGTAAAAATGACTTACTAATGACACAGCCCCAGAATTTCGCTTTACATTTTGGCTTTTTCTGTTTCCTTTTGCACATTTTTTTTTCTCCTCTGGATGCCCACAGTTTACTTAATTATTACTATGTGAACTAGACAATGAAAGAGAAAAAAACACCCACTACTGTTACAGCATATACACTACACCAGAGGGGGAACAAACCAAAAAATACATGTATTTGCTACAAATCTTACAGTGAGAGCTGTAGAGGCTCTGAAGAGATGGTTCCTTTCCAGGAGACACTGCCATTCCAGGTTATTCTAAGGAGATGAGTGTTTCTTTAAAATTAAGAAAGACATATAGATCTCCGCTCATGCCCCTTTAAGTTCAAAAACCTGATTAAAATAAATATATAAATGTATATATACATATAAATCTTTTTTCCCTCCCTTTCTCTTCTCTCCTTTCTCCATCAGGATTTCTGAAGTATAGACAGCTCTACGGTGGAGGGAGTGGAGGGATCAGGCAAAAAAAGAAAAGAGAAAGCACTCATGGACGCAGACAACAGTGTAGTGATTGTTGGTGGGGTGGGGGGGAGTGGAGAAGGGTATAGGGGGAATAAATGGTAATGAAAAAATGCAGTTAAAAATTTTTTTAAAAAGAAATCAAAGACCATTTCAAAGAAGGAATTCTTAATAGCAGCATATTCACTGCCCTTTCTAATGTCACCTCTCGCTTTTACATTTCTTGAATTTTAATGGTGTCTGTGTTATAAAACAAGGTATTTTTCAAAAGAGCACAGAATAAGGCATTTTTCTCCAACAGTTCCTTCAAAAACTGTTCCTTCAAGAACTGTCAGTGCCTTGACCATTTTCCCTTTCCATCATCTTACGAATGCATAAGAAGCCTTTCTACCCACAGGAATTTCCTTACCTGCTACCTGAAATAAGGTAATTAAGGATTAGGCTCCCCTAGGAGCACACTGAAGAATTTTTTAACTCTCTGAAAACTGATTTCATACTCAGTTACCAAATGTGCTCCCTCTTCCCTTGTGCCCCCCCACAAGTCTATCTTGAGTTCATTTCAATGAAGTTGTAGAAATCCTGGCACACACTTAAAATTACATCTTGAGGAAGTGGTCAGCGTTCCATTTTCAGAAACTTTTACAGGAGAAAATTCAGGATTATATTCACCAAGGAAAGCTTTAAATGTAAGTGGAATGGCTGTTTTTTTTTTCAATGAAATTATGGAGACGGAAGGCCAGGAATGTAAATGGTCTTTGCTGCACTACCTGAATGGAAATGACTTGAACATCAGCTTTGTTTGTTTGCTTGCTTGCTTGTTTTTAATATACAGTGAGTGGCCAGAAGATGCAGAATGAAGAAACTCATTAAGCTATCTTAGCCACTTTCTGGCATTTGGCTGAATAGATTCTTGAAGCTGAAACTAAAGAAAGCCATCTTATTCTAATTCCTGAGAAAAGCTTCCCATAGTCCTGCAGGTGACTCCAGCCGTGTCTATGTCTTCAGACTGGTTTCATTGTTTTATTTCAGGCCGTCTGGTTACTTAATAACCAAACCAAACCAAACAAACAAAAAATACTTCAAATCCTTTCCTGGGCAAACATACTTACAACTACTGAGCTTTTTCACAATGTTCTTCGATTAAAAAATAATAATGATAACTTTAAGCAGGGAATTAAATCATGATGGGAAAAAACCTACCCTGTCAAAGTATTTCTGTATACCTGAAATACCTAAAAAAAAAAAAAAAAAGGGATATGCACATAACCAAATAAGGCCATTTACATCAAATTAAATAGCTGTGAATCAAAGTTCAGTCCATACATCAATTATAACCACTTCAGAGAGGGTATAGTGTTCCTTCAAAAGCTGCTGAAACCTTGTTATGGATCTTATCAAGACAACTATACTAGTTTCATTTCGTAAAAACTGCTATGAATTGTAGCTTTGGAAAGATTCCTTTTGCCCTTGCTTTTCCTTTTCTTCCTCTCCTTCTCTGTACCTCCCTTCCTCCGCCTTGCCCTACGTCCCTCCACCTTCCCTCCCTCTCCCCTCTCTGTGACCACTCTGGCGCGTTTGTGAGATTCCGTCCCATTTTTCTTCACAGAAGGGAAGAGGTCCGCTGTTTGTACGGTGTGCAGGCATACTTCAAAAAAAGTTGTGAAAAGCCCAATCATTGGCAATGGCCTAAAAATGAACTTCCTGTCCTCAGTCCTATGAGTGTTCACTGTAGGAATAGCGCTTCTATAGTGCGCTTTTCTGGAGGAGTAGCTGAAAAAGGAGGCCAATGCATTATAACTGTCACCTGAATAATGAGGAAAATTGTAGCCAAAACCTGGTGATATGATAAAAATATTCTGAATACATTTATAGCACACTTAACCTCATATGGGTCCTTTGTCCCAAGGGGAAGCAGATTTTCTAAATGACCCAGCTTATTTTCAGAAAACACGGGCAGCACTTAGGTCATTTCTTAGCAAAACTACCGTGGCGCCATTTTGGCCTCAGCTATATCACCTGTCTCAAAAGGGGGGTAGGGGTTCTTTTATTTCCTGGCAACATGAGCCATAGATGGTTAGAAGAATATTTTTGTATTAACCTTTTCTTTTACTTACACATAAGGTACAGGTGTAGATGACTCAGAGAAAAGAAAAGGGAACTATGGTCTGGGTAAACATTTACATTTTAATTTTGTCTTAATTTCTTGAGGCCCATTATGTGTTTATCAAGACGTGTAGCAGCTTTAAGTTAACAGTGCAACAATGCATCGTTAAATGTACACCAGATGTTCCTTTTCTGGCACCTATTACTGTGAGCCCTCAACTCGCCTGTCAAGGAGAAGAAAAAATGTGTGTTCTCCTTTAATAACGAACACTAACCCATCAAAACAAGAAGCAATAACAGAAAGGCTCTGACACATTGCTTTGATAAAATACTGCCTGGAAACTCATTAGTATAACAGGCTGCAGATGAGCCAGCATACCCACTTCTCAGCCATATTCTTGAGGAGCTGAGAAATAAAGACACTCAACCGCAGGTTAAACCTAAGGATTGAACTGCTGATGCAGTTCGAAATGATGGGCACGTTGGTTGCCCTTGTGAATCACAAACACAGAGGACTTGGGAGTTAGATGAAACTGACAGTAAAGAATATCAGCAAGCCCATTCAGAAACGGGTAATATGTGTTTGGAGATCATAAACTAAAATGATACAAGGAAAGTTGGAGCAGATGGCTACAGGGGCATAAACGTTCTGAAATTGTTTCTTGGGTTGTTTTTTTTTTTTTAAGTAGCTTTTTATGGAGGATGTGCAGTTGGATCTTGGAATGTATTAAAAGTGGGGGAGTTATAACTAGTTCTTCACTTTTCTTGTCTGATTACCTCCCAGAGAGAAGTTACTTAAAGGGGCTATGGTAGATCCACTGCAGCAAATCCTGTGAAAACATGACACATTTCTCCTGTGGCTGATAGATGTATGGATACTTCTCCAGATCAAAAAGCAACCTGGAAAACTGGTGGTAGCGGGGAGGTGAAGAGGGGAAGTGGGTGGGTAGAAAGGTACAAGTGAAATTTGTACTGGTCCTTAATTGAACCAAAATAATTGAGACAAGGTGGCTTTCCTGCTTTGCAGGCAATTTTAATTAATTTTGGATCACAAATGTCTTTGAAATAAAATAGAATCAAATGTCTTCAAATGTTAAAATGTTCCGTGCAGCTTGGCTTCTATGAGGGAAAATATTTTTACTAAAACTGATAAACTCAGAGTTTGTTTAGGGAGAAAATAATCAGAAAATAATAAAGTTAAAAGAAGCTGTAAAATTGTTACTTTAAATACGTAGAGCACACGTTTTCCAGGCCAAAGCTTTGCCCAGCTATAATTTATGGATGAAGTTCAGAGATTTTTGACACTACAACATGAAGGTGGCCCCTTTGGTGCTAAGGGTGAGATATTTGGGGTTTTGTTTTTCTTCTCCATTAATTCTCCTTTCCTCCTATTTTCTCTCTTTTTAAAAAGATTTTATTTATTTAGTTTTAGAAAGAAGAGAAGGGTGGGGGAGACGGAGAGAAATTTCTCAGGGATGTGCGAGAGAAACATCAATCAGTTGCCTCTTTCACTCTTGCACGCCCCTAACTGGGGACTAGGCCCATAACCTAGGCATGTGCCCTGACTGAGAACTGAACCAACAGCCTCTCGCTTTGCGAGACAACACCCAACCCACTGAGCTCCACCAGTCAGGGCCCTCCTGTTTTCTAAGTGAAAACCAAGTGCATTGATGTTCTGTTAATGTGTTAGTGAATGGAAACTCTGAGCTCAGCAATAAATGCAAAAATCCTTTGTTGGGCAATATCTAAAGATCCTTTATCTCATCTTTCAAAGTGCTATTTAGTTTACTCCAAGTGATACTAGGCCCTCTATTGAAAGGAATCCAGGAACTTAAGTGGTGATAGCAGGAATCCTGCTACCCACACATCCATTCAGCATGAGACACGATGGAATTCTTTTTCTTAAGTCTATTTTATTATGTTATTACAGTTGTCCCAATTTTTCCCCCTTTGCCCCTCTCTGCCCAATACTCCCCTTCCCTCCAGCAATCCCCCCAACTTAGTTCATGTCCATAGGTCGTGCATAAAAGTTCTTTGGCTTCTCCATTTCCTTTACTATTCTTAACATCCCCTTGTCTATTTTTTACCTACCCATTATGCTTTTTAATCCCGGCACCTTCCCCCCATTCTCCCTCTTCCCCCTCCCAGCTGATAACCCTCCATGTGACCTCCACACCTATGATTCTGTTCCTGCTCTGGTCGTTTGCTTAGTTTGCTTTTGTTTTTGTTTTAGGTACAGTTATTGGTAGTTGTGAATTTGTTGCCTTTTTAATGTTCATAGTTTTGATCTTCTTTTTCTGAAATAAGCCCCTTTAATATTTCCTCTAATAATGGCTTGGTGATGATGAACTCCTTTAGCTGTACCTTGTCTGGAAAGCACTTTATCTGCCCTTCCATTGTAAAGGATAGCTTTGCTATATAGAGTAATCTATGTTGTAGGTCTTTGCTTTTCATCACTTTGAATGCTTCTTCCCAGTCCCTTCTTGCCTGCAAGGTTTCTTTTGAGAAATCAGCTGCTAGTCTTATGAGGATTCCTTTGTAGGCAACTACTGCTTTTCTCTTGCTGCTTTTAAGATTTTCTCTTTATCTTTAACCTTTGGCAGTTTAACCATGATGTGCCTTTGTGTGGTTCCTCTTTGGGTCCAACTCGTTTGGGACTCTGTGCTTCCTGGACTTGTATGTCTATTTTCTTCATCAAGTTAGGGAAATTTTCTTTCATTATTTTTTCAAATAAGCTTGCAATTTCTCACTCTTCAATTTCTCCTTCTGGCATCCCTATGATTCGGATGTTGGCACATTTGGAGCTGTCCCAGAGTCGTCTTATACTATCCTCATTTTTTTTGAATTCCTGTTTCTTCTTTCTGTTCTGGTTGAATGCTTATTTCTTCTGTATGTTCCAAACCATTGGCTTGAAGCCCAGCTTCCTTCCCTTCACTGTTGGTTCCCTATAGATTTTTCTTTATCTCACTTAGTATAAACTTCATTTCTTTCTTTACGTTGTTGCCATACCCAATGAGTTCTTTGAGCATCCTGATCGACAGTGTTTTGAATTCTGCATCTGATAGGTTGGCTATCTTGTTTTGTTTAGTTCATTTTCTAGGGTTTTGTTCTATTATTTTGTTTGGGACATATTTCTTTGTCTTCTCAATTGGGCAGCCTCCCTGTGTTTGTTTCTGTGTATTAGGTAGAGCTGCTTTGACTCCCTGTAAAAGG
Organism: Mormoops blainvillei; assembly: GCA_004026545.1. Lineage (NCBI taxonomy): Eukaryota > Metazoa > Chordata > Mammalia > Chiroptera > Mormoopidae > Mormoops > Mormoops blainvillei. The sequence goes on from PVJD01008961.1 coordinate 53,653, forward strand.
TATCTGTAAATTGTATGGGGCGGAGCCTTAGATAATCACCAGGGTGGGGCAACCCACTTCACCACTTTGTGGCTCTATATGGGAGGAGAGCTCAGAGAGGGAACTGTGCTGCTGCCTGGCTTTCAGGGGTTTGCTTCGCACTCAACTCATTTCCTTTCACTTCACCCTCTCCCTATATGCTACTAACACCCTTCCTGCTGTTGCCCTGGTGTTGAATCCAGGTTGTTTTAAGGCCATGTGGGCCATTTAAGCAGAGTTTCCTAAAAATCTGGCAGTTTCTTCCACCACCCCAATCCCACTGACTTTTATAGCCAGAAGTTATGGGGCTTTTTCTTCCCAGTGCTGAAACCGTGAGCTGCACTGTCTGGCCTGGGGTTGGGATCTTTCACTTAGAAGGTATCCCTCCCAATGTTTATATACCACATGTGAATATGGGACTGCCCATGCCCATTCTGCTGCCACTGCTGCCTCTCTGTACCATCCCACATCTCCTCGCCTCTCCAACCCATCTCAGCTCTCCACCCTTCCTACCCACCCATCTGGATGAATGTGTCTTGTTTAAATCCTTGGTTGTCTGACTTCCATACAGTTCAATTTTCTGACAGTTCTGGGTGTTGTTTTGAGTTATAGTTGTAATTCCATTGTGTGGTTGTGCAAGGAGGGGAAGCATGTCTACTTACACCTACATCTTGACCGGAAGTTTGGAATCCTTAAGTTATCCTCCCACAAAAGAATTTCCGAACCTTCCATTTGAGAGCTATTCCATTGAGTTATGATCCTGTAATTGAGAAAATGAAGTTCCACTTCCCACTAAGTGATCTGTTGGGTCTTTCAGTACTGACATGAAAATATTCCTTTCTTTCCAAATCTTATATAGTTTCTTTATTTTTCTTCATCCTACCTCCAGTAAAATTTTGAATAGTAGTGGTGATGGTGGGCATACTTGTCTTGATCCAATTCCTGGGGGAAGTGTAGGAGAGGAAGAGGTTGAGATTTATATTTTACCATTTTATTTGATGCTCCCTGAATGTTGTTGTAGGTGCCCCCTATTAGATTAAAGAAGTCTCTTTTACTCCTATTTTTCTAAGCTTTTTTTTTTATCACAAGTGGATATTGAATTTAACAAATGTTTTTCCTCTATCTAGTGAACTAATCCTATGACTTTCTCAATTATTCTGTTAAAGTGATCAATTACACTGTACTTCCATGCTTCCATTGGGATCATTTTTCTTCTGCCTAAACAAATCCCATTAGCATTTCTGTTAGTGCATATTTGCTTGTTACAGAGTCATCTACTTTTGCTTTTTATTTGTTTTATCATCCTTTATCTGAAAGAAAAAGGATTTGCCTTCATTTTTGTAGGCTACTTTTGTTTGTATAGAATTTTAGATAGGCCATTTTTTTTTCCTCCAATTTTTGAAAGTACTCCAGTGATCTAGCTTCTGTTGTTTCCAACTTGTTGTGTTGTGTTGAAAACTTGTCGTGATTGGTATTGTTCCTTTGAAGTAATATGACTTATTTCTCTAGCAATTAAAATATTTTCTTTTCTGTTGTTAAACCCATTTATGAATTTCTAAGTTTATTTTTGTGGTTTTCAGTATTAGACTTTGTATTTCATCTTTTTCAACATTTCCTGGTTCTCTGCTAAAATTCCCCATCTTGTCATTTAATTTTAGTCTGTTCTGACATCTGAAAGATAAGCAAATCCTCTGAATATACTTTTCTATTGTCTGTTTTTCCTTTCTCTTTTCAATTTTCAATTTTTTAAAAAATGCCTCATTATTTCTGATTAATTGCAGAGTGTTGTATATGAAAAATTTTAGTGATAACATAAGGCTCTGGATGGTTGTATTGTCCTTCAAAGAGTATTTACTTTCTTCTGGCAGGTATTTGAAGAGGAGTCACTTACCTTTCAGTCAAGTATTAAGCCTAGTTCAAATTGAGCTCCAGACTCTGTGAGGGTTGGTCAATTTCTATCTTCCCCTTAATCATGAAATATAGCCCTTCAGGCGTGCAACTGAATGTCTGGAGTGTTTAGTGAAGCTCCTTATAGCTGGTGAACCCTGAACACCACTTTTTTGTGCCCCCCCCACCTGCCCCCATCTCGTGAGACTGCCAAAATTCTGCTTACCTCCTCAGCCTCTCAGTTGTCACATTAAAATCGCCATATACTTTGCCAAATACCGGACTCAACTCTCTAGGTTTTCCTTCTTGCTGGGATCTTAGCCCTTCAAGTTCTTCTTTTCAAGTCAATTTTTGAATCTTTATTTTTCTTTCAGCTTTCTACTTTGTCACAGTGATAGGGCTCAACTAATGAAAATTACTCTACCATAGTCAGAGGCCTTTAATACATTTTAATGAAGAAATGTTTTTTAAGCCTTAAGATTTTATCAAGCTTAACTGAACTACAAACTAAAAATCACATTTTGATTGGTCTTAAAGAGCCAAATGTTAATCTTTCTCTAAATTTTGACCTAGTTTGTCTAAATACCACCAGTAAAAATTTAAAGCAATGACTTGACCGTATTTTTTTTATAAATTTAGCAACATTTGTTTGGTCATTAATATGTGGCAAACAATTTTTTAGGAATCATGGATTTAGTAGTGCACAGGGGACAACGGGTTCTAAATCATGTCTTAAACTGAAAGTTCCATATGATTTTGGCAGTAGAACAGCTATTACAATGAGGAGCATGTAGTGAAACACATCTTTTCTTTATTGTGTGAGTCAGTTTCAGCTTGGGACCTGCTACCAAAAGACCTACCCATAGATGCACATGGTGGGTGACATTAGGGACCAAAGCAGAGAGGCAGATCCCTAGTAAATGAAAAGCCATCATTTGATGAGAAAAAAGAAAACAAAACACAAGAAACAGAGAAAGATTTGGTTGACCCTATTATTAGGCAGCAAAATTTTAGTAAAATAAATTAAGCTCAACTCTGTACTTAGAGTGAACTGAAAATAATCACAATTGCAGAGGCTGACTTAATTAACTGTTATGACAACAACTATGGCTCAAGGAAATGACACTGTGACAGACATCAACAGGTGACGAGGCTGGTATGTGGCCCACATCAAAAGTTAAACTAAAATTTAGCATTTAAAGAAGAGAAATCTGAATCAGAGCAGTAAAGCATTAGTGTTTAGTGTCACCCCAGCATAGAACATTTCTACTTATTGTAAATAATTATTAAGTATTGGGAGTTAATTTTATATTCTTTTATTCTATAAATTATTATTTTATACTCAGTGAGATCTTATATAGTCACATATTTCTCAAGTTGAAGAACCACTTTAAGTTATTTAATATATCAGGGATTGTCGATATGAAGTCTACAAAACCCCTTTAGTAGGCATGGGTGGGCAATTTTATACCAAAGTTGGTGCGTATTTGTGACTAAGCATTTTTCTGGGGAGAAGCTTTATCCTTATCTGTTTCTTGAAAGAGTCAATAACCCAAAAAATTTTGAGGACCTACTGCTGTTCCATCAGCACCTGAATTCCCGTGCCCAGAGTGAAGGAAGTGGGGAGAATAACTCCCCTACAGAATTCTGCCTGGCCAAGGTCTATCTTTAAAAGCGTATGCCAAATTTTACAGCGGAATATACCTCACTGGATCTTATTTGCACTATCATTTCAATCACATCACCTCAAATAGCCTGCTGTTGTAGCATTTTTGTTTTGTTTTTATAAACTTGGGTTCTTTGCCTGCCTTATATCACCAACTTTATTTTACTGGGGAAAAAATAAATCAAAATTGGGAGACTGTTACTATGAAGGAAAACAGAGTTATTCCAGGAGAATCAATATCTATAAAATTGTTCTTCCACTAATTTTTAAAATAATAATGAACTATAGAATAGTTTGATTTTAAAACCTATAGGTTACTCAATGGAAGCATTTAAAGCTCATATATTTTTAAAATGTGGCATTTGTTAAATTGTACCACCATTGAGATTTTATCGTTACGCTGCTATTTAATGTTGATTGTAGTTTTCTCATTCTTTCCATTAAAAGAAAAAGATTTAACAGATTTGAATAAACTTGGCTAAAAAAGTTATCACGAGGTTAAGTTGAAGCACATCATGCTGATCCATGAAACCGCACTAGGGATGCCAGGACTCACACTGGAGGTGAGTTGTCCCTGGTTGATGCTATTATAACATGGTGTCAAATTATTCACAAAATCATGGACACGGACAGCAGCGTGGTGACAGCCGGCAGCGGTGGGGTGGTATAAGGGGACTAAATGGTGAAGGGAAAAATATAAGATTAAATTAAAAAATAGCTATTGGCTAGACATTTTAAACTACTTAACAAAAAGAGAAACATGAAATTACCTAATTTACACTTGCTTCGAGTATAGTAATTTCACATGTACAGATATTCCTTCAGGCTACCACATTGCATTTTAATTAGAATCCTTCATTTTTGGACAATGATCTTGGAGTAACTCAGCTGACCTTGAGTTTCTTAATCATCACTCCCTGGTAATGAATGAATCAACAAAAGGGAGCAGTTTTAGTTTCCAAGCCTGAATCTAAATGTAGCATCACTTCCATGTTTAATTGCAATCCATTCACTTTTTAAATGTTTTTTAAAAAAAACATTGAGAAATGTTTGCATTCTACAAAATAGCTAAGGCTGAATAGAGGCAATTTCTAAACACATTCTTTACATATAGTCAACATGTTCCTGAAAACAAATGGTAGAGCATAGGATTATTTGATTAGTGGTTTTAAATGTGCTCAGTCCCTTCTTCTTGCTTTTCAGTTATTTTTGAAAAGGAAAATCGCTTACTTGAATATAAGCCGATGCAGATCTAGAGATATTTGAGATAAAATTATAAAATAGCATTACAGTTATACCTGTAATCAAATGTCAGCCCCTTACATAACCTTACCATTGATGTGAAGAACTTCCTTTATTACCTGACAAGCTTGCTCATTCTCTACAGTTATTTCGGTTTTGTTGGGCTTTCAGCCATGCCTGTAATGTTGCTGAGGAGTAAAATATCTTTCATAACCAGAATCATAAATCTTTCTTATAACCATGAGACTATATCTTTATGTCCATAGATCATTTTAGTTACTGTCAAAAAATGCTATCATACCACATTACAAATTAGAAAACTGAAAGAGTACGTGGCTGACAATACCTATTAGGTGTGAACAAAGAAAATACTTTTTCTTCATCATAAACCAACAGTTCTAATTACAAATATTTTTAGACACATAGAATTATTTGGATACGTGTTTATCTAAGTTTTGAAAACACACCTAGGTTGATGTGAACAAATAAATTTATAAGTACTCATTCAAATAGAGAAGGTAAAAAGAAAAAGGACATGGAAAAAAGGAAATCGACCCTTTTATTTTATGAGGGATGAGAGAAAGCAATTACCTTTCTGATTTCAATCTCCCACACACAGGTTGAGCACAGCCTCAGTAATGAGATAACTCTTGAGTTTCTTCTTGGCAAGAACTGATAATTGTCTAGATGGTCAATATGTGACCTTTATTGATATTTTCAATACATAGTCTTTGTTAAGTTACTCTTCCTAGGAAAAGGAAAACAGAAATTTTGATAAACAGAACTTTATTTATTTTGATTAATAAAATATTTAACTTTTAGATGTTTTATTTAAACTCTCCTCTTGCTTTTAAACATATGTATCAATAGCAGTACTTATAGTTTTAAAGCACTTTGCTTCCTTAGAATTCACAGTATCCACTGTATCCTAATTGTGCTGTTCTGATAAAAACTGGAATGTCATAAAACCATAGAAGAGAGTCAGCCACAGCATTTTAATGTTGTGCCTCTCTCCCTAACATAACTGTGCGTGGAAGAGCCTTCACGTAACCATGGGCTTCGAGTGAGAGCAGTGGAAAGGGAAAGGGATTCTGGTGAGCTTCGAGCCCTTCTTTGTCTTTTTGTCTTCAAATGTATTTCCCACCTTCCTGCTTTGCTCTGTATTGCAGGAATACTGACCCTGGGAATTCATGTTGAAGAGGCTGCTATGCCAGGGAGATAGGAGATAGGAGATAGGATGGGAAACTAAGTGGGAAGCCAGGGTCTGTCTGCCCCTCTCACCATGCTTTGGCGGGTACCCCAGCGGCAGCTGCTTCGGCTCCCGGCTCCGTGGCTCCAGGTTCCTCTTGGCAGATCTACTGTGGTCCCAGCTTCATCTGGGTGGCCCTTACTCTTGGCTTTGATGCGTCATTTCTTTCTTTTGTCTCTCCAGCTCTAGGAGAGGTGGTGGCACTGCAGCTGCCGGTCCCCTGGACTGCCTCACCTTCTCCTGCTTGCTCTTCTAGTTCCTGTGACACCTTCGTAACTAGGCCATCTCCACTTATTTCCCAAGTTGCTGTCACAAGTACTAGTCCCACTTCCTTCTTTGTGCTCCCTCCTCCAGTATTTTTATTGAATCAAAAGGCATTCGCAATCCCAGAAGCGGGAGAGAGAAGAGAAGGGACACAAACTGATACAGATAAATAAAAGTGTTACGGAAAAAGAGACTAAGAGCAAAACTGATACCAGCATTACACATGCATGTATATACACATATACATAAAAAGATTAATTGGAAAAAAACAGGCACATAATCTTCTCTGCATACTTGGTCCTTTCTGACATCTGCTTCCTTTTAAGTCAAAAGCTCAGGGAGATGAACTCAGGATAGTATCGTATCACTATTTTTTCTGCCTAGGACCCCAGGTCCCTGGGTAGAGTTCATTGCCCTGTCTGGCCACCAAAGATGCGAGGAATATCCAATATCGATAGTGACTCTGGCCCTGGTTGTAGAAGGAGGTTAACGAAACCGAGGGCATGTGCTTGGAGAGCCTGAGACTCCCACTGAGAGTTAATTTCGTTTGCCCATTTCCTAATGGTCTTTGTGGTCATTAGGCTTACTGCTGTTTGGCACTTGATGCATTTTCTTTTTACTTTTGGCTTTTGTTATACAGGGTTCAGAGCTGAAAGCTTCTACTCCTTAAACTACTGAGCGGCTTTCTAATGGTCACAGTATGTGGGAACTGAGCACTCTGCGAAGCTAGATACCACTTGGCACAAATTATACTGGGTAATTTATAACCAATATAACTGCTCTTTCTTGATGAGCAAATCGTGTGTGTGTGTGCGTTTGTGTGTGTGTGCATGTACTGGTGTGAGAGTCAGGTCTGGGGTTTTAAATAAGACCTCCACTCTCTATTAAAGGAATATGAATTGACCTAAAATTCATCACCATCATTATGATATGAAATGAACATGATTCTTGTAGTTCCAATTAGAAAACCGAGAACATGTTGTGATCTGGGCCACATGTTTCCATCTCTATGGTGACTGTGTTTCCAAAACCAAGATCTAGGACATGTGTTGCAGCTAAGAACTTTCTTTTAAAATGTTTTCAACTCTTACTTACATAATCATCCTTATAAGGGTATAAAAATTAAATGTTTTATGTGCATTTCATAATTTTTAAAGAGAATAAATTATTTGTAAATAAGAATTACTCCAGAAAGTGTCTGACATTAACTCATACAGTCTTCTCCTCATTCCTCCAAGGGATGATTCTATGTGTTGGCCTTGTTTAACCCTTACAAGGACTAAGCGAGACTAGGGTGGTCACTGGTTCACTGAGAAAACATAAGTTCTTTGCTTATAATGCTGGGATAGTAGGCATTTAAGAATCTAAATTCACATGCAATTAAAGCAGGGGTTGGATCTTTAAAAATATTCCTCATGTTTTGAACTGCAATAATATGTATGCTCCCAAAAATTCAGGGGGAAAAAAGTCACGATACATAGTCTTTCCCCTGCAGAAGAGCTATAAGCTAGCCTTTCCCAAAACCAGATTAAAATCAGTCTAGTAAAAACAAGGCAAATCTCTTCAATGTGTTTGTTTCTGAGGTTCTATTTATATAGACATATTTATGTAGCTGACAACTATTATTTTCAGGAAATAAAGTAGAGGTGAATGTCTAGTCATCTTAAGCTGTGACTCCAACTCCAGATGTGGTGCTATTTCCTTAATTAATAAACCTTTACTTTATGACTGCAAACTCCTGTTTGCATTTGATTAGGCTTTGATGTGTGCAGGCAAACAAACCTTTTTAATTCAGTAACAACAGTTTAGTGGGGGGAAAAATGTAGGTTTTGAATTGGCTTGTGTCTCTGCTGCATGATCTATATGAACTATCCAGTCCACATCTTTTGTGCATACAAGTTTTCCAAGTGAATACAGGTTTAAGGAGGCAGTTCCTAGGTAGAACATGAAGGCTGTTGAGAAGGGAGTCACTGCTCAGGGTCCCCAAGGTGTAACCACCTAGTTGAGAACAGCAGGAGCCTGATGGGATATGCCTTGCAAACTCGCTCTGCACCTTCATCATGCAAGGAAGAGCCCGTGACTCCAAGTGTGAAACCAGATATCAGAGGTCTAGAAAAGACAAGCATCGAAAGCAACAAAGAGGCTTGAGGAACAATTTCAAGAGTCAAAGTTGAAGGCAGTTCTCCATGTTTCCTTTAAACCAGCTAGAAATAAAAACAGAAATTATGCGCCAAGAACTTTAACCTTGAGAAGCTGTGGGATTTCTCAGGCCTTTGTAGCTGCTCCATGTTTATTACTTATTCATCGGATTTTCTGGTAATAAGTAAGAGCAAACCCCTTAAAAGGAAGCCCTGTGTCTTCTTGCTGGAAGGAAAAATAGGAAAGAGAATTTGGGGAGACCACATCTAACTTGGCCTCCCAGCTTGGGGGTGAAGAATCCTGAGGATAAGAGAGGAAAAGAAGATAGTAAATCCTTAAAGTCTGAGAATAGGTACTAGAGGGGATTTACCGACTGAGGATATGACAAAAAGGAGCCCAGGCATTAGACATCTGAAGGTGGGCCCCTGTTCTCACCTAGAGGTCTCATCAGTAGCCCCTTAGAGCTCACTTTTCAAGCTTCCTAACTTGACAAATGCAGCCATGCCAACATAGCCCGTAGGAGAAAACACTTTCTATTAGTAATTTGGTTATTAGGTCTTTCTATCTTATTTTCTAACCCACCTCCCCTGCCCTATTCATGCCATTAAGAGCAGAAACAGGCCATTCCTGTCCTTTAACGGCTCTGTATCATCTATAAATTCGGCGCCTACACGCTTCTCATAAATATAGTAGCAGTACTTCTCATGCTGCCTTTTCAGCGGAATGCCATTCCCAAAAGTAATGAAGAAAAGAATGGCCCCAACAGACAAAAGAATGGGATGTGGGCAAGATGGATTGAGATAGCAAGTGCTGGGTACATTTGTTAAAAGGGAATTTCTCTCTCAGAACTGAAGGTAACCTCCCAAGAGGTGGAGACCTAACCCAGCTCAAATGGAGAACCCGTGCTTGGGGTTTTCATTTGCATTCAAGGCCCAGGTCTCAGCTCAAAATTCCTTCCCGTTAGGGTACAGATTTGTCTTCTGTACAGAGTCATTTTCAAGGAGAGAGGATTTTTTTTCTTTTTTTAACCCCAACATTTACTATGAAATTTTTCAAACATACAAAGAGAAAATTTTAGAGTGACCGCCCGTATCCTCACCACTTGCGCAACCCTAGGCTCGCTCTGTCACGTGCTCCGCATCTACGCACCCTTCCGGCCGTCAGCAGACCCGCTGTTGCATGCATTTCACAAGGCGGGCGTTAAAACACTGCTGCCTAAATACTTCAGCATGTATATCGTTAGCTCAAATTTAATATTTGTTTACATGCTTTAATATAAAATTTACATACGATAAAATATACAAACCCCAAGTATATATATCCACTGAATTTTTTTAATCTACTGAGTTGTCCTGAATGTGTACATCTGTGTAACTTCAACCCCTATTAAATACAGTATTTTATATTGTATTACATTCTCTCCAGCATTATCATCATTCCAGAGAGTTCCCTCCTGTCCTTCCTCGTCAGTCCCCACCCCCCAGTCTCACCTACAGTCATCAGCTCTTTTGATTTTTTTCTTAGATGAGAGTATTTTTCATTCTTGCCAAAGAGTCATGCAAATAATTGTGGTGGTGATAAACAGTTTGCAGCCAAACTTTAGGGACATTTGGCTTCAACCCAAGAAAAATTTTACATTTCTAAATGACTGATTATTGTAGATAAATGAGTAAAAGGAGAATCATTTTATTGCATAAATCATCTTCAACTCCTGTTCATTCATATCTAATAGCCTGGATAAGAAATAAAGTACACATTGTCCCCGCTTGATAAATCAGTGATTTCATTTGTCTCACAATGGAGGGTTAAGTAAGAGGCTCCTCAATTTCTGAATATGGTCCCCATGTGATTATGGGTATCAGAATATAGAACAAAAGAAAACAGGCTTTGATATTACCAATGAGCTCTTTTTGGCCCAGTTATTAATAATATTCACTTATTAATAATATTATGGTACCCTAGAAAAAATATAAATACAAGAACTACATCTTGCAAAATGATGAACCACTCATGGGTGGAAGAACCATGAAAGGTATGTTTTGTCATCCAAGCTGGGTAGGAAGTTACTGTTGCACTGTGCTCAGTAATGATACCCTAGTGGCTTATGAGAGTGAATTCTACTCCTAACATGTCAACTGGCCCATTGTTTTGAAAATTAAATGGAAAGTCTCATTACTGTGGAATCATTACATCCACTGCATAGTTCTTTTTGCTGGTTTTTGTTGGTTTTGTTCCCTTGTAGCTAATATCATTCTTCCCCTTTACCCTAGTGAATCATTGTTTATTCTAGTTTCTCTTTATGAAGTCCTTTCGCACATACTCCACCCCCGGGTTTCTTCTCCCTCACATCATTGCATGTTTTATTTCCATCGTTGAATGTGCTGCCTCCTTATGTAAATTCCCACCCATCCCATTCTCCCCACAGCTCTCCAGTTGCCCCCTTTCACTTATTATGCTTTTTGTTTCTCTTTCCTGCTGCTTAATGATTTTTCCTGCTGATAAGCTGTGCTCAAAATACCGAGAGGCCTGGAGCATTTGCAAGACAGTTCACTGGGCTCATTGCTCGTGGAGTGTTCCAGAACAGATGGAAGTAGGACTCCAGTCATGCAGGACAGCTCTCATGATTGTAAATCTTATAACATTTCATCAGCTTGTTGGTTAATGAACCTACATGCTTCCCACTTTTATTTCCTTTTTTTCTTAAGTTGGAGTTTGATACCTTGGGAAATTTTTTGTTGGAGACTTATTTTCAGTGCCATCTTTTGGGGGCAGAAGCAAACCCAATGTTTATTCATTTTACACATCAAAATCAAGTATTTTGTTATGACTAACACTGGGATGGTGGAGTAATAACAATTACTGATATTTGTATAGCACTATGCTTTATAAATGCACTCTTGTGCATTGCCCCATTTGAGTCGAATAGCACGACCCTAGCCATTGTTTTTATGATTTTCACTTTGAGCCCAAATGTTTGCAGGAATTCCAGTGAGGGCATGCCTCAGAACAACTGTACTTAGTCAGTCAGTACGGACATTCACCAGGAGAACACCTCATTTAATATGGCTAATGCAGAATTTCCCTTGCTCCTTCCCTGCTGGGTTTTCCTCTCTTGGATCAGCAATTAGAATGCAAAGCTCTCTCTGAGGCTGGTATCTTTCTTAAACACCATGCAGTGGCCAGGAAGCTCCTACTGCAATAATTCATCAGATACCAGTACATTTTGTGCTGGGACGTTCGGCCACATCAATGGCCGTCGTGAATATACACAGATATTCCACTTCTGACACCTCAGATGTACCAATAGAAAAATTGTATGTCGATCAAATTACTGCACATGAAATCATATTGTGAAACACAGCAGGGTAACTTGCTATTTAAAGAAATCCTGAAGTTTATCTTTGGGTAAAGAATTCTTTCATAATGCAAACAATCCTTCTTTTATTTGTAAATTTAGGACTTCAGGCATGAGTTTGTGTGAAATGAAGAACACATCAATTTTAATGGACTTAAGTAGATGGTGGTCTGAAACATACTTTTCTGAACCACCCAGGGGATCCCAGCAACTGTTCAGTTAAACGAAGGGACTAATTAGTCTCTCTGGAACAACACCACTCTGCCATTATTCTTAACAGGAGTTGATACGAGAAGAGGAGGTCCTTTCCCCTCTCCCACAGCGGTTTTACCTTTCCCAGTAATTGTTTCCTCAGAGTAAACTAGAGCTTTATAGTTGTGAGAAGCACAAGGAATTTTTTTCTAACAAACCACATGAGCATCAGATACCCTTGAACTAAGCATGCAAGGGTATACAAGTGCTTTCCCTGCATTTCCTGAAATGAGGTTCAAAATGTTACCTCTAGTCTCTGAATGCTCCTTAAGCAGGCTTTGCACTTCCGAACGTAGAACTTTGGAATTAACTCTAAATTGCCATTTTCAGTCGTGGACAAACAACCACCATTCCCTAGAATTATTTACTTCCTCTCTGTTTTCATCAACTTAGGACACGTTTCACTTTCATTAAAGATTTTGCTAGCTAAATAATAAATAATCACCATCCTTACTGAGAAAGGTATTTCTAAAATGCTCACTGCATGTCGGAAAGTATAGGGTATGGCCAAACTGTGTTATAGAGGTTGTCCCATCTTCAGTGTAGGCGAGTGTCTTTCCCAAAGAGCCAACTTCAAGAACTTTAGAGCTACTGTTCTTGATCATTCACAGCTGTGTACAGAAATGATTGAGGATGGGGTAAATTTGTCTTAGCTTCCAGGATTCTTTGGAGCTATGCTCTCTGGGAAAACAAATAAAGACAGACACCTGAGTGTCCAAATATTAGGAAATTCTGTTGACAACGTTGAGCTGTATTCCAAGCCAGGAGAGGCAAATATAGCCTGAGTTCATGCCCAGGAAGCACTTCCATGAAGATTCTATAAGTTCCCAACTTGCGGTAGCTTCACAAGTTTGCTCCCATTTTCACCCCCATCAAACACAGCATGGAAGAGGAAATGGAAATTACACTAAGAAAGAGAAAAATTAATGAACTTAGCTTTTACCTTTTTTCTTAGGAGGTCTTTCATCCTGTCTTATTCTGTGGCCTCAGCCCATCCTTTGGTTTTATAGATAGACCATGGTCAAAATCCTTTGCTCCTTAAACCACACCTCTAAAACCCTAAATTCTAGACTTGATCAAATGTATAGGAAAAGACAAATGTTCTTCACCTTTCCTGTGAATACCTTTATTTGGGAGGGATGTGGTTTGTAACTGGGCACTTGGACAACTTTGCTCTCATAGAAAGGTTATAACTCAATTCACTGAGAGAGAAAAGGAAAAAAGGTACTGTACCATGCAAATGATTTTCTTAAAATAACGTCAACTTCTTGACAGCAAGTTGGAGTTAGGGAATATGCAAAGCTTAAAGACCTTCTGACCCACCTTAGTTTGTTGCTTAAGTTTCTTTAAGTGCCCATATGTTTAACATTAATCTTCAAATTATATCTACACAGTTTTCAGTATAGAAATGGAAAGATTGTCACAATGTTATGTGAGGAAGATGGAGTGATCGTTTGTCTTCCCACTTCTCTATTTTTTAAATTTTCAACAAGTAGGCAGCTTACGCTGCCTGTATATTTTTTCTTTTTTTAATTGCTGTTCTCTTACAGTTGTCCCAGCTTCCCCCGTTGCTCTCCCCTGCCCTGCACTCCACCCTCCACCCCCACTCCCACAGTCAGTCCCGCTCTGTTGTCCGAGCCCATAGGTCATTCATGCTTGTTCTTTAACTAGACCCTTCCTCTT
>PVJD01008962.1:0-67399 GCA_004026545.1 Mormoops blainvillei
TGGGAGAGCATGCACTTCGGCATCAGACAGACCTGTGTGTGAATCCTGGCTCTGTCACTTCTGCCCAGTTGACCTGAAGCAACTTATCTGACTCTCTATGCCTTAGCCAGCTCGTCTGAAAGTGTGACTATGAGAATGACCTTAAACGAACAAAATGAAATTGTGTTCTTAAAAATCCTGGCACTATAGGGGGTATAAATGGTGATGGAAAGAGACAACTCAGGGTGGCAAACACACAACATGGTATACAGATGATGTTTTATAGTATCATACACCTGAAACCTGTATCATTTTGTTAACCAGAGTCACCCTGAGAAAATGAATGAAAAAGTTAAAGAAAAAAAACAACTCTTGGCACTAATATGTATTTAATGTAGTGTAACTATGATAATTATTTTCAGTCTATGAACTCTTACTGTATGAGATATTTTGAACACCAAAGACCTCCTTGTAGTTTGTTTTAATGATTTAGTAATAGTCCATCAGCTGTGACTTAGTACATGTGCGTTTTGCTGATAACTGAGTTCTCTGAACCAAACTTTTCCTAACTATCAATTTTCTAGCTCACGTTTTAACTTGAATGGACTCATAAAATGCATATCTAGCCTTGTAAACACATTCAATCATATTATGATTTTGCCATGCTTAAAGCAAATGATAATGGGGAAGAGATTTTGTGGGTCCTGTCATCTTTCCTCTGTATCAGCCACTTTCTTCCCTTTTCACTCATTTTCAATAATTTAGTTGTTTAAGGAAAATTTTCAGTTCTCCTTAGGAAGGTTAGTTCTGATGAGACTTAAACCAAGGAGTTCTAATGTGTGTTTAGCATAATTTTTGATGGTTTAGAGGTATTTAGTCAGGACACTGCATTTTCTGTCTTTGAATAATTTTCCTTTGATCTTAATTCATAAAAGTTTATTGAATACTAATTATATACTTTTTAAAGCAAACTCAGTGTATGAAATGTTTGTATGATTTACTTAATGAAAAAGATGTGGGCTTTCTTTAAATAGGCAGCTTTCGCAGTAGAATCAAGGTAATTACTGTTTGAATCGCATACAACTGTGTTATGCATCACTGCATAGCAAGCTAGACAAGTGTTGCACTGTGTGGTGGAGGGCGGGGGCTTTGGAGTCATATACTTATTTTGCCGTGTGTAATGTGCACCCATGTTTTTGGCCCAAACTTTCAGGAAAAAAAATCTTTTGTTTTAATTTTCTAATTCATTCATTTATATTTAGATACTTGTTTTCTGTATTATAAAGGAATTTTAGCATTTATTTTTGAACATTTTATGGTATAAGAAATTTTATGTGACAGAGAATCACAAAACACAAGACAGATACAAGGTATTTCAGGTACCACCCACATATAATGCGGATCTTTATTTTTCCCTCAAAAGTTGGGGAAAAAAATGCACATTATACACAACAAAATACGGTAATGTAGCTGCGGTTCAAAGCGTGGCTTTGCCATGTACTTACGAGCTGTGTGTGATCTTACTTCCTCATGGGAATCATAAACTCGGGGTCATGAAGATGAAATGAGATTATGCAGGTGAGGTGCTTAGCCTGGTGTCTGATGTACGGCGGCTGCTTTCGTCCTACCCACTGCTAACTAGGTTATCTTCGAGGTCTGCACAACATATTGCTGTCTTTGAATATAGACTGAATCTTCCTATCTCCGAAGCCCCCGGTTTTTGCTACCTAATGTCAGGCTCCAGCCTTGGTGAGCTAGTGATAGTTCCCCGTAATTTCATGGCCCCATCCTTTTCTATACATTTACCTACGTCCTGTCTGCCTAGAACGCCTTTCTTCTCATTTATTTTTCTCCTGACTGATTTGTCCCTCAAAGCTCGGTTCAAGGGACATCTTCACAGACCCTTCCCTTACCCTCCATCCTGTGTGTTTCCTGAGTCCCATGCACACCTCCCTCCGCCTGCCACCGCGTGGTGAGGACCCATTTGCTTGCTGTCTGTCAGACTGAGGAGCCCCTTGCGGGCAAGGCGTTGGTGCTCGGCTTCGGAAATACTGTATGGCGGCAGGCTAGACAGAGTACTCCCCGGGCCTTGGTGTCCTGGTGGGAGAGCCGAAGGTTCAAATGGCCGTGAGTGCATGCGGTGCTGTGACAGCACAGAACGCATTGGTAAAGTAGGAGCTTTGGACCTCGTTTGGACACATCAAAGAAGCATCTTTCTAAGGAGGTGTGTGCATTTAAGTCGAAATCAGAATGCTGTGTAGCAGTTATTTAGTGAAACAGGGGAGACTTACAGGCGGAGAACAGTGCCTGAGCGGGGTGACTCGGGGCAAGTTACTTAGCTGGCCTGTGCTTGGGTTCTCTCTTTTGTAATGAAAACAGTGACTGCCTCATAGTGTTCTTGTGAACACAGAGACTGTCTTTACAGTCATTGTCTTCTAATTAATATTTCTGAAATGAAGCGCCATCACTTCACCCAGGCTGGTTTCCAGGCCCAAGGTCGTTTAGTGAATTGCTAAGTGCGCGGGTCCCTGACTGCACGCTTCCTTGCTGCCGCGTCCTTTACCTGGCCCAAAGCCCTTCCTGGGTCTTAATAACCAGAATAGGGTATGCGGTTTTGTCCGTTTGTTTGTTTGACTTACAGAGACCCAACGCTGCCTTTCATTGCTGCATAGGTCCCACGATGTGCCAGACTTTGTAGGTCAATAGTGTTACCAGTTACAATGTTTTCACCTTCAAGAAACAGAAAAGTCAGCTCAATGACTTAAACACACGCACAGTATTTCCAGTAACAAGAAGCCTGGAGACAGGGTGAATCCAGCGTTGGTTAATTCAGCAGCGCAGGTTCATTTTCCCTTCCTGCCCTTCCATCTTCAGCACATTGGCTCATCCCGGCCGGCTCCCCGTGGTCTCAGGTAGTCTGTGGTAATTCCAGGTATCACAGACAGACACCAGAATATACAGCTGAAAAAGAGGGACTGGTTTTTCCCCATGTCTCTCCCTTCATCGTGGACATTTGGGTCGTTCCCACCTTTCGGCTGTTGTGAGTAAGGCAGCTAGAGAAAAGGAAATCGAAGCCCAGACGGGTTCATTTGCCAAACTCGCACAGCTGGTGCAGACAGCCAGCAGCGGCAGGCCCGCTGCGGAAAGCACCGGGCCAGCGGTGAGAGTTGCTTGTTTGGGGCTTTACTTCCCCTTGGACTCCTAGTCATTGGGGTGTTTCCTTGCTCTGAGACACATTGTTAGTCATGACAGGGTTTCCAGCAGAGCAGTGACTGGAAACAGATTCGCAACTGGCAGACCAGGTAATCCCTGAACAAGTAAATCCCAGTGGAACCAGAAAACTGGGTCTTGCTTTCCTTAATTGGAGCCTGACTTAGAATCAGTTATTGAACTGAAAAAATAGTATTAGCCATTAGAAAAAGAATTTAAATTACTGTCTGTCCATATTTAGAATTTCTTGCAGTCATTTCCACTGTATGTAACACTGAAATCCTTTGTGGTTGTCTGCTGCAAAAATGAATCTTTGACCTGGCAACTTTAAGTGCTTTTGACACCACTGGGAATTTTGAGAATTCTTAATTTAATCTGTGCTTGTCCAGGGGTGGAGGCAGGGATGAGGAGCTCTATCCTTTTGTAGTGAAGGGTATGCTGTTTGTAAGCACAGGCCTGTGCTTCTGGAACGGATGTTACCAGGTAGTGATTATTGGCATAATAAGTATCAGAGTCTGCCTTTTACTTCTGAAGGCAGTGAAGAACCAGCCAAGCACAGAGATGAGTGGGAGGTGGCTGGCACTGGGGGCCCTGTAGCTGTCAGAGCAGCACAGTGTGGCAGGTGGCAGAAGGTTTTAGCAAAGTGGGAAGAAAAAGAGGCCCCGGTGTTCTGCTAGTGCCTCTTAACTTCCTCTGCATAGCACGGCAATAACATGCCTCTCCCCGGGCTTTCGTGAGGGTAGAACATAACTGCTTTTCTGTCCTCCCCATCCCAAACTGCATGGGTTATTCCTTCGATTTAACTGATTCTTATTCTCTTTTGTGATAACTTAGTTCTTGTCAAGCAGGGACTTGTGCTACGGAAGAGAGCAGAAGGCCCTCTGGTTCCTCGTCTGGGCAACGTCTGCGGCCCTTTCCCACACGCGCTTCTATTGTTTAGACGGACAGGTCTCCCTGAAGGGAAGGAGGAGCATTAAAGGAGAACCACGCTTAGCTCAGCAGGTTTTTCTGGACGACCAGTGAGTTTTGAGTTCTCGTCGTAACCTTCCACTGAGTCACTGTTCATGTTTCACCTGTGCAGCTTTGTTTTCTGATTGGTAAACGTGGAAGGTGCTGACTGTGGAGGAAGGTTGGGAAGAACTAATAATGAAAGAGGCTGGACTGCATGAAGGCTAGAGGAGGGCCTTCGCCAGCAGAGAAGGGCACGGGCGTTGTCACTCATGGGTGCTGCCTGCGCAGAGCTGGCTGTGGCAGGGGCCGAGGGGAGGTGTGAGGCTGCGTTTCTTCTCTCATGAGCTAAAAATATCATCGAGGAGACCTGACCTTCACAGAAAGATGACCATGGCTGGGAACATGCAGTGTGTAGCTCCAAGTAAACGATATGCAGATACAATGGGTAGACCCTCCCAAGTATTTCAGCCAGTGACTCCAGAAGTACTCTTTTCTTTGTAGGAGCACCATAGTCCAGACTGAGTCTGGTAAACGGGGAACTGAGGTCCTGTGCTTTTACACTTTTCTAGGTTCAATGAGTCTGATAAACTATAATAAATATTTTTGTTTTCAGTTAGTTGAGGGAAAGACTATATTTCAAAAAGTGAGACAAAAAAGAGAGTGTGTGACATTATATATGCATTTCTCCTGATAGATGTGCACAATACCACCTGCTGTGTAACCTCGCGAACTAAAATAGACCTGAGTGTGTTAAAACCTCTAGATCTTTCTGCAGATTTATAGGGAATACGAGGGACAGTGGAACGGCATATGTTTTGGGGGGCTGCAGTTAGCAAATTTCAAACTGCGGGTGCTTTATAGGAAAGCAAACTAGTTTCTTCAACAAATAAATGATAAGAGGGATAAAAGGATAGAGAGGGAACCTATAGACAGACTTAAGAGATGAATGAACCAATAGTAATATACAGATCTGGTCAGAGAAACAAAATGAAGAAAAAAGGTGAGCCAGTCTGAGAAACATGGGTACTACGTATCTGATGTATTAAGAAACTTCTTGTTAATTACGTTAAGTATGAACATGGTATGATGGATATGTTTTAAAAGAACATTCTTTAGAGATATATATTGAAATATTTACGTATGCAGAGAAATGGCGTCTGGGATCCATTTCAGAGTAACCCAGGCAGGGGAGCGGCAGGAGCACGGACGACGGGAGGGTCGTGGTTTAAGCAGAGAGTTGGATAAATCAGGTGCATTACAGTCTACAATGTGTGTGTTTGAAATGGTCCAAATATAAAGCTAAACTTTTTTATATTTAAAAATATATGAAGATCAGTATCTTAGCAGATGGGAATCAATTGGCTGCTTGGAATGAGGGTTAAGAGGTGGACCATTACACAGGGCATGCGGAACCTTTGGGTGTTGGAAATGTTCTGTATCTTGATGGTGGTGGTGGTTACCCAGGTGCATACTTTGAAACGCATCAAACTGTTTAGTTAAAGTGGGTGCATTTTACCTGGCTGGTGTGGCTCAGTGGATTGAGCACCAGCCTGTGAACAAAGGGTCACCGGTTCGATTCCCCAGTCAGGGCACATGCCCAGGTTGTGGGCCAGGTCCCCAGTAAGGGGCACACTAGAGGCCACCACACATCGATATTTCTCTCCCTCTCTTTCTCCCTCCTTTCCCTTCTGTCTAAAAATAAAATAAATAAAAATCTTAAAAAAAAATAAATTGGGTGCATTTTATTTTACATAAATTATACTGTACTTAAGTTGATTTAAAAATTGATTTAAAAATATTAAGGGCTTTCGTGCCGGGCTGGGTGGCTCAGTTGTTCAGAGCTTCATCCGGATATGCCAGGGTTGGCGGCTTGGTCCCCTGTCGGGGCACGTGTAGGAATCAACCAATGAATGCATAACTAAGGGGAGCAACAAATCGATGTTTCATGCTCTTTCTCTCTCTCTCTCTCCCTCCACCCCCACCCCGCTTTCTCTCTCTCTAATCAATAATTTTTTTTTTTTTAAATATTAAGGGTTTTCACATGTTGTACACATAGCGTCAACTGGTAATCTCAGAGATTCGATGCTGCCTCTCACTGCCACGCAGTGGGATTCTCTGGCTTGTGCTGCATTTCAGCTTTTCTCTCCCCACTTAAAACAAACGTTTATCATCCGCACTTCTGATTTTGCTGTAGCATCATCATCTTTCTTGCAGCCATAGTCAACTTGAATTTTGTGGTAAGTTTGTTCATGTGTCTGTCATCCAAATGGACGTACGCATTTGGTGCTGGAGGGACATTTAGTTATGTCCGATGGTAAGTCATTGAACACCCACTGCATTATCGTAACCAAGAACTGAGTGTAAACCTGAGCTGGAAACTGTTCAGTTAGATTCTAGTTTTGACTTATTTTTCATCCACCCTACCAGCCAACAAACCAGTCTGGCAGTCTGCATTTATTGAATACAGTCTTTGCACCAGCCACTGAGCTGGGTTCCGGGTTTGTGCGGATGAGTATGGTACAGTCCTACCCTTAAGGATATGCTTTCGGGGGCGGGGGGTTCCCCACACAGTTGCAGCAGCGCGATCACGCTGCGGCCGAGGGCGGACGCACAGCACAGTGGTGGCCGCGTTTGTATTCTGAGGCAGCGCCCTCCTCTCTCCTCCGCGTCCCCCGCCCCCCCCAGGCCTGTTGAGTCAGACGAGTCACCTGGGAAAATGTCAGGCAGTTGGGGAAAGGCAGTTTGAACAGGAGGAGCATTCCTTTCACTCCATAAATTTGTTTGTTTGGTGTTTTTTTTTAGATCTCAAGTGCAGAGTTGACTTTATCATAATGTCCAGTTCACTGAACATTGTATTGACATCGTGAGGCCCTCTCATTTTATTACTTCCCGTCGTTGTCACTTTCCATCTCTTCTGCCATTCCCACCCCCCGTGTCCATTGTTATGTTCTCTGATGTGTTTAATACTTATCCTTGGGTATGTTTGTATTCTTTATAGTGGTTTTTGTAAGCTTATGTAAATAATATTACTATCCTTTATATAAATAATACCCTTTCGTGTTTTTTAATTTATACAAATAATATGGCTGTATTATTATAGCTATATTTTAAGTTATGCTCATGTTAGCTACTTTATTGGATTTTATCACTCGTGTTCACCACCCTTGATTTATCTGTTCCCCTAGAGGGACACCTCAATTGTTCGCCACCTCTCTGCACCACAGACAACACTCCGACGAAAGTCCTCATGTGTCCCCTAGGGACGTGTCCAAGAGTTTCTCTTGCTAAACACCGGCAGGCGTGTGCTAGGTCACAGAGCCTACTCACGCCAGCCCTCACTAAGTGCTGATGACTGCTCCCGTGTGTTCCTGCCACAGAGCGCAGCGCTTAGTGTCTGACTTTCAGACATTCGTCAGTTTGGCGGATGTAGTGTGTTATCCTGTTTTTTGTTTGCTTTCTTTTAGAATTTTTCTTGCTGCAAAAAGCCTTGTTGCTTCCCTTTGCTCCAGTGCATGCGAGGGCTCCACAGCGGTGAAAGGAGGCCTGGTGGTTTCAGGGGTTGGCTCAGGCAAAAGTCAGACGCCAGGGGGATGCAGAGGAGCCCCTTGAAGGCCACTAGTTCCAAAGGCGCCTAGTCCTGCTTGAGGGGAGGCCTTTCCAAGAGACAGTCGCCCAGCCCAGCCTGGGGGCCGCCAGCCTGCGGAGGAGAGTCAGGTGTCACCCATCTTCTTGATGAGTTTCACCTGCTCATCCAGGCCGTGGGTCTCCAGGAAGGCACAGAGCTGAGGGTCTGTGTGGGCAGAACCCAGGACCTGCAGATCCAAAAGGGCCCGGCTCTGGTGGTTCTCCTGACTGCGGCAGCTTCCATGGAGCCCTGGGTGTCACCCCACTTGTCCTGGGACGGCTTCAGCACGCCCCGGAAGAACAACGCAGCTGCTGCACTGGCTTTTCAGCTTTAAGAGACGCTGGGCTCCTTCATAGTGCTCGGCTAACTCGCTCACGAAGGACCCCCTGCCTCCAGAGCCACGTTGTCATGGTGGAAATAGAAGCCCAGTGAGAGGTAGGGGTAGGAGGCCCGCAGGTGCAGGTTGACCCGGTGGTCGAGGGCAGCCTCTACCTCGTGGAATAATTCCGACGAATTCGGGAGCTCATGGTTGCTCAGCAGTAAGGAGTTAAAGTTAAAAAAAAAGAACAGCGTCGGCTGGTCTCAGAGGCTGAGGACAGCTGGGATGGTTCCGAAGGTGGCAACTGGAGAGGCCGGGGGTGGTCGGAGGCTGGAAGAAGGGGCGCCCCTGGGTCTGTTCTGTCTCAACACTGTTGAAACAAGAGACCGATGCGGGAGACCACCGAGGGCACTGCCTATCTTGTTTTAATTCATATATATCTGATTACTAGGGAGGATGAGGGTCTCTGTATAACCTGGTTAGTCTTTGGATTTTCCTTTTATGAGTGACCTAGTCATATCCCTTCCTTCTGATTTTTTTCCAGTGAAGTTCCTTGTATGTTTTAGATATTAATCCTAAATCAATTATAAATGTTGCAGATACCGTGTCTTGTGGCATTCACCCATCTGTTAACTTTGCTCGTAGTGTCCTTTATTCAGCAGAAATCCTTTGTTTTGATAGTGATCCCCTTCACTTTTTTCAAGCAAAAAAAATGTGCTTTTTGATATCTTATTTAAGAAATCTATTCCCATCCTTAAACCAACCAAGAAATTACCCTATATTTCCTAGTTAGAAGAAACATTAATTTTATGTGTCTCTTAAATTTATATTGTCTCCAGCTTGATTTTTCCATTGATCTCTAAACATGTACACCTACTGCCTACCCGATAGCCCCATCTGAGCATCTACCAGGCACCTCGAAGCCAGCCTTGCTGAGACAGACCCCTTTATTGTGTCCCCTGCTCGTTTAAGTAAGTGGGCACTGCCAACAGCCTAGGGGTCATCTTTACTTCTTTCCTTTTTTATGGTCTCTCCACATCCAGTCTGTCAGCAAGTTCTGTACATTCTAACTCCAGAATTTATCTCAAACCTGCACCTGTTTCTTTAGCTTTGCCTGCCACCACCGTAAACCGAGTCACCGCCATCCGTCTTCTGGACTCAGGCAGTGACCTTCCCGGTGCCCACGCCCACTGCTTTCTCTCTAGCCTCTCTCCAGACCGGTAGTAGCCGGAGTCATCTTTTCCAGACACTAGTCAGAGGATGTCACTTCCCTGCTTAATAACCTCTGATCCACCTCTGGTCACCTCTGCCTTAACACCTGCTGGGCCTATCCTTGTGCATCGGCCTAACCTCTCTCACCCCCTTCCTTGCTCTGCTCCAGCCAGTAGGTCTGTTTTTTGTTTCACAAGTCCGTTTCTGCCTCAGGGCATTTGCTCCCTTACCTAGAATGTTCTACCTGGGGGCTGTTTGCATGGCTGGGTCTTATCTTTCAGTTCTTGGCATTTTGTCACCACCCCGGTGTAGCCTTCCCTAACCACTCAGAACTAGGACCCTCGCCCGTCTCCTTCCTGTGTCTTATTTTTTAGTCGCTATTGCTCTCCTGTTTACTGTATTTATTCATCGCGTCACGACCGCGCTCCAGCACCACAGCTTGCCTTTCCGAGCGGGCACTGGGTCTGTCTCATCTGTGGCTGTGTTGGGTTTGCAGCTGTGCTCTAGGACACGGTGGCAGTTAGGCGACATTTTGAATGGAGGAGTGGGTTTCAGAGGCATTGTCCCCTGCAGCCAGGAGAGTCAGTGCTGGCAGCTGTCTCTTCAGGGCCTGAGATTTGCATCTGCCTCTGCCACTTGGCTCGCTTGGAGACTGAGCCAGTTACTTATCCCCTCTGGGTGTGTTTTGTCATTTATAGAGTGGCGCTAGCAACACCTACGCCATTGGTGTTTGTGAGGAATAAATGAGATAACCTATGAAAACACCTAGCAGACACCCCGGCCGTGTGTGCCCTGCCTCTGTCTCAAAACCCTCAGTCTCAAAGTTGCCTCCCTGACCGAACGTTCGTTACCTCCTCTGGGCCACCTCCTGAACCCCAAGAGTCAGGTGTGAAAAACGGCATTTCTAACAGATTTGGTTATATTCTTGAAATTTTAAGTGAATATTATTAAATCGCACAGATGAATAGCCATTCTTATCCACCTGCGGGAACAGGTGAAAACAGCAGCAACCAGGGACGTCACTTAAGGACGGTTTGAGTCGCATTCTGTGTTGTCGGAACTGGTAAAGCTGTCTTTTAGCCTCTCATTCTTCTCTCCGCTCTGCATTCCCTTCAGCCTTCTTTCCTCTCGGTCTCCTCTCTCGCTTCGCCAGCAGCCGCTTGAGGCCTCACTGCTGGCTGGCGCGTAGGGCTCAGGGTACCACTAACCTCCATGCCAGTCTCAGAACAGCCAGTAATGCCCTTGGTTTATAATATTATACAGGTCAAGAGATGTCTTAGGAAGAGTTTGCCTGCCAGCAGGTTTGAGGTCTGAGAGCCACACAGAGTAGCTTCTGCAGAGATTTGCTTATATATATTATCCGGGCTCAGATATTTGGCAGACCTTTTTGTTAAATGCACTGTAAAAAAGTGCTTTCTTCCTTTTTTATTCCCCATCACGAATTTAATTATTTACAAAAATGTCTGATGGGACCCGTAAGAGTTATACCAGCACTCCTTGTTCTGGTTAAGTGTGATACTAAGCAGACATTTAATTCCCTTCTTTTTCAGATGTCTATGCTACACAGTTCGTGTTCATTCTAATTTCTGAGCGGTAGGAAAAGCTAGTCCAACATATCCATGGAACACACTTGTTCCTGACATGTATGTAAATGGCTCCAGGTCTGTTACCTGTACCCTGGCCTGTAACTCCCTATTCACTTAGCTCCTGTGCACCGTAGCCTGGGCGAGGGCCTGCGGCATGCCGCAGGCTGGCCGTCCTGTCTGCTGAGTGCAGAGCAGCAGGGGCTGCGTGAAGAAGCTTCTTCGGCTTTCCCTGGCCTTCCTCACTTCTGGACACCAAATGACACTATTTATCATTGCACACGCTGACTTGGATAAGCAAATATAGAAACAGATGGGAGATAACTGGTTTTGTTTGTTTTCAGTGCTCATTTTTCTCTGTTAACCTGGCTGTGAACACACTTCTAGTGGTTTATAGGTTAGTATGGTATTTCCCAGCTTGGGAATATCCAGTTAGCAGTTAGGTACTTCTCCTGGTGCCCTGGCTACAGCCAGTTATCCTGGACAGATGGTGCCCCCTGATGGCCTGTACGGAAACTCAGTCACATGGCATCCTTTTGTCCCACCTTCATGAGGAGTTCTCTTTCTGTACCGTGGTTTACACACTTTTACTGTATCTCGCATTTTAGGTATTTATGCTTGAGATAACCCCTGTTATCTCCTCTTTGGGCTTATTTCTTATTTATTGCTACCCTTACCTTGTAAGTGTCTTATTTCTTCTCATTCATTCTTTCCATTATATATTTCTGAACTAAAAACTTTCCCCGGTTATGGCTAAAAGTACTTAGTAATGCATCCTTATTGGAGCAAAAGAAAACATCTATTTACACTTTGAAGTGAAAATAGATGCCAGAATAGACTCACTCTTGCCAACTTCTAAAGCTTCAGAGACACCTAAGGAGTCCCCTTCAGGGTCCCCACAGATTTCGTTAGCCCTCTCCACATTCTCCAACTAAGTTTACTCGCCTAAAGCAAGAGACTTCAAGGCAGAGAAAAGAGTTCTGAATTTTATTTCGCTTTATAAGTTACTAGTACCCAGTATCTCTGAGCCGTTGTGGGTTCAGTATGTCCTGGCAGGCTGTTTCCCTCCCTCCTGCTCTCCGTATTTTTAGTGCTATTTCAGATCCTACCCAACTGACTTGAACACTAGCTTCTGGAATACAATCCATTTGTTAATTTGTGCCTTGCAGTGTTTGTGCGTTTTAGCTTATAATCAAACTGTAGTGAAAGTGAAATTGATGCCCAGGTATTTCCCATGGGTTATGGCTTCCGGGTTTTACACAACAAAGAATCATACTACGGAGACCTTATACTCAACCCTCCAACCCTAATTCGCTATCAGAACTCTGCTTTCGCTTTCACTAACGCCGAAGCCTGGGGCGGGCGGGGCGGGGTGAGTGAAACAGGTGTACCCCGCCCCACCACGACAAAAAACTCAAAATCTCCTGAGTACAGGAGACATGATTCAACAGATCATTCAGACCAGCCCCCGTGCCGCCCCCAGAGAACACTTTATGTACTTAAAATAAAAAGTTAAGCCCCCCACACTGAGATGAGCATCAGAGAGGAGGGCTGGGGCTATGGGGCACAGCTAGACAGGTGGGATGACTGTGCCTCTGGCCTGGTTGGAAGACTGGGAGCAGGAAGGTTTGCTGAAGGGGTGGCTGATTGCTGCCACCAACAGGGGGACCTGTACCCTGCCCCCCGCCTAGCCCCAGTCCCTGCCATGACGGCCTTGGCTCGTCCTGCTCCAGCTCCCCAGGGGCCCCGACTGGGAGGCTGGACATTTAGGGCAGAGCTCTTGCTTGACTTAGTCCAAGTTTGGGGGACAGTCCGAGGGGCGGAGGGTGGGTACAGGCTGCTGGGTTGTCTGGTGCCTTTGGGAGCTTTGTTGCTGGGGTGTTAACTCCTATAACCCCAGAGACCCCCACCTCTATGCCTGAAAAAACCAGTGGGCCGAAGAATCACCCTGCTCTCTGCTCCTCACCCCTAACTTGGCTTGGAGCAACAGTGCTGGGAAGGAGAGTGTTGTTAGGCTAGTGGCCCAGTGTACACAGCCCTTCTATGGAGGGTAGGGGTAAGGGGGCCGGGGTGGCAGCAGCCAGGTCTAGGGTTTGGCCAAGGGCTCTTTTCCCTGGGGGAGGCCCAGAAAGTGGGCTGGGGCTTGTTAAAAAGACAGCCCCTTCCCCCTGCACACACCGGGCAGGTGCAGTAGTGTCGAAGTTGATAACAGGAGGTGCCCAGCAGGTGGGGCAGTAGCCTCGAGGGCTGTCCTCTAGAGGTGAAACGAAAGGAGGGCCGGGTGACAGTGCTGGAGACCACGCCTGTCAGTCCTTGGTCTATGAAGCCCTTTCCCAATGCCTTGTGTTGCGTACAGTTTTACACACAAATAGATGACATTTGGCCAGGGGAGACCTCCTCAAACCCAAGGTGACCGGCCTGTGTTTTCCTGGAGGAGACCTAGTTGGTTCCCACCCTCCTACTTCAGAGTGTGTCTCTTGGAAGGGGGAGGGTGTGTGGGGAAATATTTCGGGTCTCTGGAGCATCCCTCACCTCTGGGGGCTCCTCGGGGGTCTCTGGGGGAACATGTATTCCTGCTGGGGACCATGGGATCGTGTCTGCCCCCAAACCAGGCTCTCTGGGGAGCCGTTTTTCCTTCCAGGATTCCTGAGAGCATGTACAGTGTGTCAGGCTTAATCCACCTCTTCCCCGGGAAGGGGGCGTCCTCTGAAGCATGCCTGGGAAGGGATGTTCCTGGCCCTCCCTGCATCTCTGCCCGTCTCTGACCTGCAGCACTTTGGGGACAGACTGGACAGCTTTGAGTTGTTTTTTTCTTCTAGGGGCTCTGGGGGTGCCTCTCTCTCCTGAGAGAGCCATTTCCTCCCAGGTGGAGGCTGTCTCCTGGTGGTAGGAGGGCTTGTGCTGGCCACCAGGAAGTCTCTTCGAGGGCATCTGCACGCGAGACTTCTTTGGGAAGGGGGTCCGCATCTCCCTTGTGTGTTGGGGAGTGGGGCCAGGGAGGTGGGATTTGGGCATGTCAGGTGCCCGCACTGGGGTTGTGTTTCCCTGTTTGTACCACTTGCCACTGCCTCGCCCCTCCCTGCCCGGCCTCCACTCCATCCCCTTGCCTGGCACTGGTAGTGCAATCCCACGGATTTGTGGGGACTTCCTCTCTTTCTCTTTCCCTGACTTCCCCTCCGTCCCCTGCAGTTCAGTTTGTCTGCTGAGCGGTCAGTGAAAAAACCATCGTGAAATCATTCCGGAGCATTACAATGCAAGTGTGAAAACTGGAAAAATACAAAAAGTTAAGAGTGATGAGCACCGTGGCTCTTACTCTTTTTGGTGTTGTAAGAGCCTCTCATTATTCGATTTCATGCTTTTAACTTTTCAAAGCTGATGCACTCTTTGGGGTAGAATTGCATGATTTTAGAGTTTGACGGAATCTCAGTGATTGTGTAGCTTCGTTCCTGCATCTAGTGTGACCCTCTCTCCCCAAAACTTCCTTAGAAGTTGACTGTTTAGCCTTGGCCTGAGCCCATTTATGGACTCTCCTAATTCTTAGAAGGTCCTTCTGTATGTTCAACCGACCTTTAACTCATGGGAATTTCTACCGTCAACCCTGATTCAACCATTTATAGCAACAAATGGCTCAATTTTTTCACTCTAACACAAGAATGCCCTTCAGCCATTGGACAGCTCTCAGCCTCCTTAGTCTCTCCAGGCAAGCTTTCTGTTAGCTTGTCGGTCTGTTTTTCTTAATGATTTGGGAGTTTTTGTACAATAAAGAAAATAGCCCTGTGTTTCTTTGACATGAGTCACAAAATTTCTCCCCATTTTGTCATTTGTCTTCAGGCTTTGTTGACAGTGGTGTTTTACCATGCAGAATTTTTTCTTAATGTAGTGAAATTTATCAGTTTTCAAAAACGGCCTCTGCATTTTATATCCTTAGATATAATAACAATAAGGATTGTTTTTTATCCATAGGAAGCCCTCATCCACTTTGGGGTTATTTAAAAAATGTTTTTCTTGTATTTACTTCAGTACTTTAATGGATTCATTCTAATGTTCAAATCTTTGATCCTTCTGGAATTTATTTTGTATGAGAGGTAAGGGTTCAGACTTATTTATTTTTTTCAGCTAGCATCTAGTTACTCCAACACCGTTTATTAAATTATTCATTTTGTCCTGTTGATTTGAAATGCCATTATATTAAGTTCATGGCATAGGTTTGGATTTATTCCCAGGATTTTTTCATATGTTTTGCTGCCAAGCAAACCCTCACAACATCTTATACCTCTGTTTATTGAATTTTTTGACCTAAATATAAAACTTCTTATACACTTAGAGTTCAGTGTTCAGTCTGTCACCTCGCCTGTCACAATGGTGTGACTCTTCTTGCATTAGCAGCCCCTTGCTCTGTGCCGCCTGCAGGTTAGTGAGCATCTCTTCTATGTCATTATCCAGGCCACCAATTTAAAATGCTGGCCAGTGTAGGCATGTCCCTTGGACGTCAGTGGAGAGCCACTTCTCACTCTTTTCTATGCCAGAGATGCAGTGTGGTAGAAAGAGCTTAGAATTTTAGCGTCAGCTGCAAGGCTTTATTTGGGCATCCCTTCTATTCGTTCTGTCTCAGACTTTAATTGACCCAGGGATAACCTGAGAATCTTGTTAAATGCAGGCTCTGATTGGTCTGGGGTTGGGCTGAGTCTTTCTAACGAGGCGCTACCCGGGATGGCTGTCAGTGCAGCCCAACATGAAATCGTAAATTTACTTAAAATGTTATGAGATTTGTTGTTGTTGTTGTTAGTCTTTGTGTATTTGATGTGTGGCCCAAGACAACTCTTCCTCTTCCAGTGTGTCCCAGAGACACCAAAAGTTTGGACACCCCTGCTGGACACATTAACCACCTTCACTGGAAACCCCAAATCCACACGTGGTGTTTGATTCTGGCATGACATCACTGAGAAGGAAAATGAATCACAAACCGAAGTTTAGCCTACACTGACTCCAGCTTATGGCTTGACTAGAAATTCTATTGTTTACAGGTAGATCAGGTCCATCTATCTAGTAAAGAGGCTATTTTTTTCTAATGCAACTTTTTAAACTGCAGTCAGGTGGTTCTGTTAATGAAAATGTCAAATAAAAAGAGTGATTTCCCTCCCAAGCAGTATTAGATTATGGTGTTGTCAAGAGTCTTGCAATTGAATTACTTTCATGTAATCAATCCCGCCTTATCTGTTAATGCTACTTGTAATGGACTGCTGGCTCCCAGAGACTTCGTGTGGATTATTTAAAACCCCTTGCTGCCGCCTGGAGGAGGCGCTATCGGTGGCATACCCACCTTCCTCAAGTACCTCGAGCGCACACCGGTGCAGCTGGCCAGCACGTGGAAGGTGGTCTGGAGCAGCTGCTGGGCCGGAGGGCTGCCCTGTGTGCGGGCGTCTTGATGGCTGGTCGTTCCCTGTGCCCGCGCAGCTGGGCTGGATCCGGCTGCCTCGGGGTCTTTGTTACTGCAGTTTTACTCTTCTGCGTGTACGCCTGTCAGGCTAAACTGCCAAGCCAAGGAAAACACGAATGAGAAATTCAGTTTGCCACGAGGTTTTCCCTGATTTACTGTAATGCCCAACTTGGGAAACCATTTGCGGTTAGAGACTTTTGTGGGGGAGAAGCATTTTAAGAAATTTGAAAAGTGATGTGCAATTAATTGAGGGAGTTGTGTAAAAGAAATGCTTTGTCACAGACATAATAGTGTCAAATAGTAATATTGAAAAATGCTTTTAATTTGGGGGGTCTATAATCATAGATCTAGGAGTCAGAAATTCTTGAATTTTGGTTTGCCTCTTACTGATAACTGACTATATTTAGCTTTCTCTTGAGTTGGGTTCTTATCAAAGAATGGGAAGACTAATGAATAGGAACAGTAATACCTGTTTACTGAATGACCAGGGCAGCCATGTGATATCTTGCCGCTGGAGTAGGTTGAGGCACAGCGATAGGAGCCAGTTCTATCACAAAAAGAAGCTGTATTGTGTGAGAAGAGAACAGGTATATTAAAGGAAGAGAACAGGTAAATCTTGGGCTTGATTTTGTACAGATAAATATAGAAATTAGGTAACCAGCTTTCAGTGGCTTATGGTTGACTTCAGATATGAACCCATAGTGAGAACGTGTGACTTACAGGGAAGGAACACAAATACAGCCAGGCAGCCGGCTTTCCTAAGAGAATCACAGTGAAACCTGCCCCTGGTCCCTGGATAAGACTTGAAAGAAACTGTCATTTGGTTTACTTTTAGACTACATCTAGTTCTTCTAAAACCATCTTGTAGCCATCTTTTAGAAAGTTCTGTTTTGCTTTCTCAAGACCTAGAAGTACATGGCGTAATAGCATAGGAAGACAACCGGACATGAGGACTGTTCGTGTTTCCTTATGATCTCATTGGACTTACAGTGTAGTTTTATGTCATGGGACTGAGTGGTCCACCTGAAGATAAAAGATTTAAAAGTAGCCGAGGACAGAGGCAGGACTTTGGTGGTTGGAGTGAGGAAGTCAGCAAAGTTCTTCTCAAAAAACAATAATAAACAGGACCGAGTTGTCAAAAATAATCAGGGCTCTGGAAATAGAGCAAATGCGAACAGCAAATTGAGAAGCATTTACCCAGAAGAAACTGCTGCGCTTCACAGGAGAATAGTGGGTTTCTGATGTCCTGGTGGGGGACCACTCCCTCCACCCCCCGTTAGTGTGGTAGTTTTCTCAGGGCGGGGCGGACCATGAAAACGTGCAGCTTGGCCGCCAGAGGAAGCCCATGTGATTTGGAGCAGAAGGTGAGAGCCCTAGCCCATTGGCATTGTCACTAAAAGTAATGATCTCAGCAGCAGCTGAGCGAGGCGGCTCTGGTAGTCCAAAGGCTGTCCCGAGTAGGTCAAGCAACAGGCTGGTGGACGAGCCGAATCTTCAGAGATCCTGGAAATGACACAGGCATAGAAAGGCCTGAGAAGCTCTCTGCACATTCCTGACGGACTAGGAGCCTGCGCACACACGTAGGTGAGACCGAAAGGACCCAGGCTGTCCGCATATCCCGGGTCGGCGGGGAAGCCGAGAAAATACGCAGAGGAGATGCTCAAGGGCACAGCGGACAGAGAAGGGGGGCAGACCTGAACTTTGGGTTCCATAACCCTGCGCAGGTCCCCGGCAGAGGCCAGAAGCCTGACCAGCTCAAGATGTGTGAACGCAATCCTTAACCGATTCACCGAGCACTGGCTGATCGCTAAACTGTGCAGATGCAGGGGCAGCGCCTAGTAAGTCAGGTTTAAAAGCAAAAACAAGAATTAATAAAAAAAGCAACTGAGTAGAGGCATCATGGCTGCACGCCGTGGGGGAGACAGATTTACTCAATCAATGTAAATTGTAGAATATGATCCATTTGGTTAAGAAGAGAGAGGAAGCACAGAAGCATGTGCTCACAAACCAGTGGGCCCACATACAGTTTTTCCCCAACTTTTTAAAGTGATCATCTCTAGAGGTTTATAGGGATGTTTCTTTACTTTATATTTCTAAAATAAGATTTTTTCCTACAGTGTACTGTTAATACTTTGTAAACACACACGCAGACACTTTTTAAAACATTACTCATAGCATAACATTAACTGTGGGTACCCTAGTCTATGTGCAGTGCTTAACTTTCTGCGTCCATTCCTCCTCCTGTGTTTCTCTTCTGTTTTTGTTTTTTGTTTTAATGTCTATTTAGTACATAATAAAAATCTTTGGGGGCAAAACTGATCTTATTCGTACTTATTTAGTTCTTGCCATCCCATTTCTCTGTTCCTATTATTCATTGTACATAGGGAACCATGTGTATATATTTATATTTTATTAGAGACATATAAATAGTAGCTATTTCATACAGCAGTTGGAATTTAATACTGTATCCTATAGTATAGTTACTCCATATTTTTTCTTTCTCCTCTCCCCCAAAATAGCCATTATGACGATCAAGCAAAACCCAAAACAAAGAAGAGCTCTAGTCCTCACCTCCTCCAGTTATGAAATATAGAGAAGGCTGAGTTGTAGTGACTCGTAAGCAGGAAAAAGACTCATTTTCTAGGATCAGAATTCCAGTTCATAGCTTCTTTAATTTGGGATGTGGGCTGCTTTTCTTTTATGTTTGTTTCCTTTTCATTAAAATGCAAAAAACAGGCCCAAGCCTTTTCTTTGACTTTTTTACACGTGGCATATGGACTGCTTGACTTAATAAATTTCTAAGGACAATCAAGACTTTACCATTGAGATGTCATTATTCATTATTTTAAACTTTTATTATAAATGTTTTATATGTAACACTATACATTTAAAGGTAAGATGTTTAAAAAAGTAACCTTAAAAATTTATTTAATTGTAAATTGGATTGAAGGAGGTTTCCAGTAAAGAAGGGGGATTGAAGTAGCTGCTCAAATCCTCCTACAGATAACAGTGAGAAAGCCTGGACGAAATACAGCAGCCTACTAAAAGCATCCAGAAACAGCTGGAGGAGAGTTGAGTCCTAAAAAATTGTAATTGGAAGGAGCAAAGTTTGGAAGTTTGTGGCTTTTTTTGCCAAAAGGTTTGCTCCAGACGCCATAGCGGCTCTAGTGGAATGAAATGACAGTGGAAAACCACAGGCGTCCAGGTAAGAGGTGACAGAGAACTGAGGTCAGAGATAGAAGAACAGCCGGAAATTCCAGAGGGAACCCTAGAAGCACGAGAGTATTGCAGAAAGGGTGAGGCCCAGCATCTGTCTGAGTAAAAACTGCCTAAACCCCTAGTTGACTGTTGTGTTGTTATAAGTCAGGGGTCTGCAGGCAGACAGAACGAGCGTGACGTGTATGAGGAGATCTATCATAGGAACTGGCTTGTGTGGCCATGGAGGCTGAGAAGTCCCACCGTCTGCAATCTGCAGGTTGGAAAGAAAGGGAAGCTGGTGATGTAATCAGCCTGAGTCCAAAAGCCTTCGAATTAGAGGGCTGACGGTGTAGTCCCAGACTGAACCCAAGAATGCTGATGTGCGAGGGTAGGAGAAGATGGGCGCTTCAGCTCCAGCAGAGAGAGAGAGAGCAGATTCTTCCTTCCTCCACCTTTGTTTCTGTTTAGACCTACATAGGATTGGATGATACCCACCCACACTG
This sequence comes from Mormoops blainvillei, assembly GCA_004026545.1. NCBI lineage: Eukaryota > Metazoa > Chordata > Mammalia > Chiroptera > Mormoopidae > Mormoops > Mormoops blainvillei. Next base: position 20,018 of record PVJD01008962.1, read on the forward strand.
GGGAGGGCCATCTGCTTTACTCAGTTCACTGACTTAAATGCTAATCTCTTCCAGAAACATCCTTATAGACACACCCAGAAATAATGTTTGACTGGCTGGCTGGGCACCTGCTAGCCCAGTCAAGTTGACACATAAAATTAACCATCACAACTGTTAAGTTACAAATGTGCAGGGAGACCCCACCAACGAAACAAAACACAAAAGGCAGAGGCAAGAGAGGTATCAGTTCTTGAAGGCAGTCTTATACTACCTGAGAAATGTAAGTTTCATGCTTTTTTTTTTTTTTAACCGAGTGCATTTCTAAACTGCACAGCTCAGGCAGTAGCAAGCTGAAGTCTATTGGCTTCAGAAGACAGACCCCGACACGCAGAGCAGCTGGAAAATTAGAGGCAAATCACAAAAACACAAAAATCACAGGGTGCGAACCATCAAATCTGAATATAAGCTGTCTAGATCTTTGGCTGTCTGCCAAATTATACAGCTGCAGGGGAGACCCCAGTTAACCAGCCTAAAAAAGCAGTGGCTAGAAGCTGTAAGAGCTGAGCAGATTTTTTTTTTCTTTTTTCTTTTTTTTCTTTTTTTTTTTTTTTTGAGAGGAGGAGGGAGGGAGAGGAGGAGAGAGGGAGGAAGAAAAGGAGAGAACATTGATCAGTTGTCTCTGGCACTCCCCCAGTTGGGTGCCCGGCCTGCAACTAGGCATGTACCTTGACTGGGAATCGAACCAGTGACCTTTCTGTTCTCTGACCAGCGCTCAATCCACTGAGCCATATTAGCCAGGGCCCAAGGCAGAGAGGGAGGGGGAAACATCCATCAATTGCCCACTATACAGGCCGACAGGGGACCAAATTCACCACCTAGGTTTGTGCCCTGAAAGGAATTGAACCCACAACTTTTTGGTGTATGGTACTGGGACGATGCTCCAACTAACTGAGCCACTGGGCCAGGGCTATAATAGTTTTTAAATACCATGTTGTTACTAACAGTGTGATTATTTGATACAGGTTACGATGTCTTTGTGGTTCTTTTTGTTCTTAGAACTGGAATAATACTAGTATACTTGGCTTACACCAACCAAGAATCACCCTTTGAGCTGGGGAGGGCTCACCCCATGGAGTATGACTGCACATTTGTTTTTTCCCCTTTTCGTTGAATTATGAAAGATATATTGAGCCCTGGCTGGTGTGGCTCAGTGGACTGAGTGCCGGCCTGCAAATCAAAAGGGTCTCAGGTTCAATTCCCAGTCAGGGCACATGCCTGGTTGCGGGCCAGGTCCCCAGTAGGGGGCGCACGAGTGGCAACTACACATTGATGTTTCCCCCTCCCTTTACCTCTGCCTAAAAATGAATAAATAAAATCTTTAAAGAAAAAAAAAATCTATTGACTTTCTGATGTGAAAGGTAAGAACTTAATGCAAAATCCTTTATTTTCTTCCCTCCTCCTCCCTCCAGTATTTGGAAACTATATTTTCAGTTTTGTGTTGTTACCAACTTTTGTAACTTTAAATGTTTTAGTTAATTTCTACTTCTATTTCTAGTTCCACTAATTCTATTACCTTTAGTTTTTCTCCTTCCATCTAAAAGTTAAACATAGAAGGGCATATATTTTTTTGAATTACTGTTTTTGTTTTCTTCGGATAGATACCCAGAAGTGGAATTGCTGGGTCATGTGGTAGTTCTATTTTTACTTTTTCGAAGAACCTGCATACTGTTTTGCACAGCAGCTGCTCCAGTTTGCAGTCCCACCAGCAGTGCACAGAGGTTCCCTTTTCTCCACGTCCTTGCCAGTACTTGTTATTTGTTGTCTTTTTGACAATAGCCAGTCTGACAGGTGTGAGGTGATAGTTCATCGTGGTTTTGATTTGCACTTCCCTGATGTTTAGTGTTGCTGAGCATCTCTTCATATGTCTTTTGGCCTCTGTTATGTCTTCTTTGGAAAAATGTCTATTCAGGTCCTCTACACATTTTTAAATTGGATTGTTTTATTGGTGTTAAGTTGTATGAGATCCTTATATATTTTGGATATTAACCCCTTATTGGATCTATCATTTGGGAATATCTTCTCCCATTCAGTAGATTTTGGTTTCGTTGATGGTTTTCTTCACTATGCAAAAGCTTTTTATTTTTAGTTTAATGAAACTTATGTATTTATTTTTGCTTTTGTTGTCCTTGCCTGGGGAGACATACCCCCAAAAAATATCACTTGGGCTAATATCAAAAATATCACTTGGGCTGTTTGTGTTTTTTTTTCTAGGAATTTGGTGGTTTCTGGTCTTAAGTCTTTAATTTACTAATTTTGAGTTTATTTTTGTGTATGGTATAAAACAGTCACCCAGTTTCTTTTTCTTTTTCATTTTCCATGTAGCTGCCCAGTTTTCCCAACACCATTTATTGAAGAGACTGTCTTTTCCCATTGTGTATTCTTGCCTCCTTTATCATAGATTAATTGACCATATAAGCGTGGCTTTACTTCCTTGCTCTCTGTTCTGTTCTGTTGATCTATGTGTCTGTTATGCCAGCACCATACTGTTTTGGTTACTATAGCTTTGTAGTGTAGTTTGAAATGGTACCTCCAACTTTGTTCTTCTTGAAGATTGCTTTGGTTATTCAGGGTCTTTCGTGGTTCTATATAAATTTTAAGATTATTTCTTCTAGTTCTATGAAAAATGTCATTGGTATTTTGATAGGGACTTATTTTGTTTTTACAACTGCATAGTTGTCCAGTGTATGAATATATCATAATTTATTTAACTAGTCCTGTGTTGATGGATAATTTAGGTTTTCCCATCTGCTATTAAAAACAATATATATCTGACCCTGGCCGTGTAGGTCAGTTGGTTAGAGCATTGTCCCCATAGGCCAAGGTTGTGGGTTTGATCCCCAGTCAGGGCGCGTGCAAGAATCAACCAATGAATGCATGAGTAAGTGGAACAATAAATTTTCCTCTCTCTCTCTCTCTCTCTGTCTCTATCTCTGTCTCTATCTCTATCTCTGTCTCTTTCCTCCTCCCTCCCTCTTCCCCTCTCCCCCTTCCTCTCTCTCTAAAATCAATAAATTTCTTAAAAATTTAACTTTAAAAAGAAAAAAAACCCTGGCTGGTGTGGCTCCGTGGATTGAGTGCCAATCTGCAAACCAAAGGGTCACTAGTTCGATTCCCCAGTCAGGGCACGTGCCTGGGTCATGGGCCAGGTCCCCAGTAGGGCGCATGTGGGAGGCAAGCACACATTGATGTTTCTCTCCGTCTCCTTCTCCCTCCCTTCCCCTCTCTCTAAAAATAAATAAATAAAATCTTTAAAAACAACAACAACAACAACACATATCTGTAGAATAAATTCCTAAAGTAAAAATGCTGAGTCAAAGAGTATATTTGCATTTGCAAGGTGGGTAGAAATGACAAAATTGCTCTCTGTATGAGTGTACCAACCTAGGTTCCCACAAGCAATGTGTGAGTGCCCATTTCCCCACAGCCTCGCCCACAGTGTTAAAGATCTTCCTCCCTCCCTTCCTTCCTCCCTCCCTTCCTTCCTTCCTTCTTTCCTTCCTTCCTTTAGGGCAGGAATCCCCAACCTCCTGCCTACCAGTCAGTGGACACCAGCCGAGCTCTGCCTTCTGCCTCCACCCGTCCCCCACCCTGGTGCATGGAAAAATTGTCTTCCACAAAACCAGTCCCTGATGCCAAAAAGGTTGGGGACTGCTGCTTTGGCGAGGGGGAGGTTTGCTAATCTGATATGATGAGTCCATCCCTATGAGGAATGGACTCCCTAATAGGAATTACCCCAATCTCACAAAATCAGTGGAAAAGCCCAGCTTTCTGTACATTTTACAAGATGCAAAGAAATGCTAACAGATTAAGAAATTAACCACAGGACCTAATTAGAAAAAGATTTGGCAACATGCCCAGCTCATCCAGTGGCAAAGGGAGAAAATACTGTGCATTTTGTGACACTGTTTAGAAAGGGGTAATTTAGATGCCCTCTAATCTGGGCTAGTAGTGTCCAATTAAGAATGTTAGAATGAAAACACTTGGGTTTTTTATACTTAGTGTGGTGAAGCAGATTTTTTCCTCCCCTTAAAATCTTCCCTTTAAATATAGTTACATTGAATGGTGAAGATTGTAGTTTAGTTAAACAATCTGAACATTTCCTGTTTTCTTTCAAACCACTGTGCTTGGAGTTAGAGGAATTTAAGTGTTCAGAATGAGACAGAGTCCCTGTCCTTCAGACACACGTGGTGTGGGGTGACTGCAACTCAAGAAAGAACTTGAGTGGTAGAAGCAGAGCGGCCTCAGGGAAGGGAGAAAGCTCATGGCAGGGCGGGGTGGGGGGATCAGGAGAGGGGTGGTGTTTAGGGTGACCTAAAATAGTGAGCGGCAGCAAATACACAGATTTAGAGGCACGGGAAGGCTTTTCAATTGGTTTTTTATCTGGTTTAGGTGACAGAATGTGAAACATGTATTTTCCTGGCCTTAGTACCCTGGCAGAGAGTCAGACCAGAGTTTAGCACCAAAGCTTATATCTAATTTAGGCGACATAACCTAGTTAAGAACACAGGCTCAAGCTGGACAGCCCGGGCCGCCGCCTTCTCGCTGTGTGACCTGGGGCAGGCTATTTAACTTCTCCGTGCCTCTGTTATCTCAGCTATAAAACGAAAATTACAGTTGTTTGGAGGATTACACTGGCATATGTAAATCCTATATTGTGGTGCCTGGCTCATAGCGTTACATGCTTGCTGTTAGTACTGTGTTGTACCTTCACAAAGTGATACTTTCTTATACTTAAAAGAATATTTTTCTGCCCCGAGAGATGTGGCTCAGTGGGTTGGGTGTCCTGCAAACTTAAAGGTCACTGGTTTGATTCCCAGTCAGGGCACATGCCTGGGTCGTGGGCCAGGTCCCCAGTTGGGGGCGTATGAGAGGCAGCCTGCCGATGTTTTTCCTACACATTGGTGTTTCTCCCCCCTTTTTTTTCCCCTCCTTTTCCCTTTGTCTAAAAATACTGTGTTGGTCAAAAAGTACATTTGGTTTTTTCTGTACCATGCCTCTAGTAGTGCTTAGTTGTCTTTAACTTCATTAGAAACAATTTTGTTAGATTGTATTGTGACAGCTATCATATCAGCATTCATTTAACAAAAAAACATCCAAATTGGTGAATTTTTGTGTATTCGTTTTAATATTGAAGATAGAAGAAGATACGCAACATTTTCAGCATATCATGCCTTATTATTTCCAGAAAGGTAAAAACGCAACTGAAACACAAAAAAAGATTTGTGCAGCATATGGAGACGGTGCTGCGACAGATTGAACGTGCCAAAAGTGGTTTGCGAAGTTTCATGCTGGAGATTTCTTGCTGGACGACGCACCATGGTCAGGTAGAGCAGTTGAAGTTGATAGCGATCAAGTGAAGACATTAATTGAGAACAGTCAGTGTTACACCGTGCAGGAGATAGCTGACCTTCTCAAAATATCCAAATCAATGAACTTATTGGTGAAAGTGAAAAATGCGTTGTTTTTTTTAATGGAAAAAACTAAACAGACTTTCTGGCCAACCCAGTATTTTTAGAGAGAATGAAATAAATAAAACCTTTTTTTAAAAAGGACTATTTTTCTGGTTACAAAATTAATATGTGATCATTGTAAGAAATGCAGTATGTATAGAAAAGCATTTTTAAAAGCTCATGTGTAACCTTACCAATGTGAAACAGTGTTAGCATTTTGGCATCTTGCCTCCGAAGCAGCTTTGCGTGGTGGTTAAGACCATAGACTCTGGAGTCCACCTGCTAGGGTTCCTTTTCTGGTCCCACCATTTATTAATCTGACTCTCTTTCAGTGTGCTCATCTGTAAAATGTGGGTAATAGTACTATTCATAGAGTGAAGATTAAATAAGTTAATAGATGCAAAGCATTTAGAATAGTGTACGGCAGAGTAAGTGCCTTTGCCACTGTTACTCTTCTCTTTGGGCATGGCCAAGAGTTAAAGAGCCCCATCGGTCTCCGAAATAGAGAGGACAAGTAGGTGGGACCGATGGCGGTGGAGCGGGAAGTCAAAATGCACCACAGAGAATGAACGTACACACGCACGCACGCACGCCTTTGCACGACCTAGAGCAAGCGGCGGCCTGGGGAAAGGCATTGCAGTGGGGAGAGGGGACCGAAGCAGCCCCTGCTCGCCAAGAGCAGGCAATATTTGGTTACTGGGGTCCCTCTTTTCCTGTGGTTTCGCGTTCCGTGGTTTAGTTACCCACTGTCAGCCACAGTCTGAAAATGTTAAATGGAAAATTTTAGAAATAAACAATTTGTAAGTTTTAAATCTTGTGCCATCTTGCTCCATCCCACTAGGGTCATGAATCTTCCCTTTGTCCAGCACATCCTGCCCATTTGTCACTTAGTAGCCGTCTGTTGTCAGACCGGCTGTCATCGAATCACAGTACTTTTGTTTCAGTCACCTGTATTTACTTAGTAATGGCCCCTAAGCCCAAGAGTAGTGCAGCTGGCAACCCGGATGTGCCACCGAGAAGCCCGGAGTGCGTCCTCTAGGTGGAGAGGTGAGAGCCCTTGGCTTAATAAGGGCTTCATCTGCCCACATCATCACAAGAAGGGTGAGTATAGTAAAATAAAATATTTGGAGAGAGGCCACATTCACATAACTTTTATTACAGTGTACTGTTATAATTGTTTCATTTATTATTACTTATTGTTGTTAATCTCCTACTGTGCCTGATTTATAGATTATACTTTATCGCAGATATGTACATATAGGAAAAACATAGTGTATATAGGCTTCAGTTCTGGTTTCAGGGATCCACTGCATGCCTTGGAGCCTTTCCCCTGCAGATAAGGGGAACCACTGTAGATGGAATGTCAGTTCTCTCCATTGGAAAATAGTTTCTTACGGGGCAGTCGGGGGAGAAAAGTGAATAAAACCATGGTTTTAAACTCAAGTAAAAAATAAAAATAAGAATGGTATAGTGTGGGTAATAGTAATAATGAAATGATCCTTTAATTCCATTGGTACAATGAATAAATTCCCACTTGAAATGAAAGAAGACATTTGATTGGTTAACATTTCTTCCCACAGGAAAAAAGTCCTTATTTCAACTTAAGAATAAATAAATCAGGAAATGTTCACAACAACAGGGGTTCACTGTTGCCTTCTGCAAATAATAGCTTTTCCCAAGTCAGCTTGGGTTCCAGGGAGAATATGTTGAGTGTCGTGAGAGGCAAACACACTTTATTTTTAGGAGCCTCATCAGATGGATATGAATCCGTGTAGTGGGTTGACTGGTGGCCCCCGAAAAGATATGTCAAAGTCCTAACCCTCATACCTGCAAATGTGACCTTATTTGGAAATAGGGTCTTTGCAGATATAATTAAGGGTCTCGAGATGAGGTCATCCTGAATTTGGGGTAGACCCTAAATCCAGTGACTGTTGTCCTTATAAGAGAAAGGAGAGGAGTGACACAGACAGAAAGCTATAGGAAGGCAGAGGCAGAAATTGGAGTGATGTGTCTACAAGCCAAGGAGCACCAGGGCTGCCAGCAGCCCCTGGAAGTGCCAGGCGCAAGGGGAGCTTCCCCCTAGAGGCTTCAGATGGAATGCAGCCCTGTAGACCCCTTGATTTTGGACTTCCAGTCAGCAGAACTATGAGAGAATACATTGCTATTGTTTTAAGTCACCAAGTTTGTGGTGATTTGTTATGGCAGGCCTCGAAATTAATACAAAGATGAAAATAAGGCATATCTGAACTTGTCAGAGAGGAAGTTATGTTATACAGACTCACAAAAATAAATTTTCTAAGACTTGTGCATCTATTGTATAAAGCCAAAGTAAGGAATCTTAAAATTTTATAGGTAATAAATTTGGGATGGGGGAAAATATATCATTTTAAATAGAAATAATCCCAAAAGGCAAAATAAAATGACCCTTTTTATTTGCAGCACTTAGCAAAGTTGAAGGGAGAGATGCAGCAACAGAGAGAGAGAGAGTGTCTGTATTAGGCAAATCTATAAGCGTACCCATTAAATTTGCCATTAGAGAACAACTTAAAAACCATACTAAAAATAATACAAGTTAGTTTTATTCCATATTAATACAAAAAATGATTGTGATTCTTCCTTTGAAGATAGTGATTGGTAGAGTCTATCTTATTCCAGTATCTCAATCCCATGCAACATTTAAAATTACTTTGAGACCTGGGTTATTTAATTTTATCTTTTAATTATTGCTGCCAACATTTCCGATCTAAAGTTAAATGATTTTTCAGATTTTAGGTCTAAAATTTGTACTTCAGCCCTGGCTGGGTAGCTCAGTTGGTTAAGAGCATCGTCCTTAGACACCAGGGTTGCAGGTTCGATCCTTAGGGTGCATACAAGAATCAACAAATTAATGCATAAATGAGTAGGGACAACAAATTGATGTCTTTCTCTCTCTCTAAAATCAATAAAAATTTTTAAAAAAAAATAAAAACCGTACTTCATGTGCTGCAGTCCCAGTGAGTGGGCTTTTAAAACACTCTCTCGTCCCCCGCCGCCCCCTCTTCACTTTGAGCTACCTCTGAAACAGAGCGTGTTCTCATTTGAAGCCCTGCAGTTCCAAACAGCAAGATAGTGGTAGTTCTTCTCTTCGAAGTTCTTTATCAAGGATGCCTGAGGGTTATCCTACCCTGAGAGTGGCTGTTTGTTTCTAGAAGCAAATATGGGTCCTCCCTGAAGGTGGGATGGGTGGGGAGAGAGAGAAAGATGGAATTATCTCTGGGGAAAAGCAGCCAGCTGGTTATATAACACTTAAAACCATACCATTTAAAGGTAAAATGGCAAGCTGTTTCAGCCACAAAGTGATCTACTTTTTAAAATGTTAATTGGGTAGGTAAAGAAAGACATCTTAAATCCAAATTACACAATTTTCTTGTTTGTTTAAACATTCTAAGAATCTTCCAGGAGCTGACTGTCGCAAGGTGGGAATAAAGGGAAAGAGAAGGCAAGTGAGAAAGGGGAGGGGCTGAGACAGCGGCTTGGTGTGCCCGTCCTGAACCTCCAGCCGCTGTGGAGCGGCAGGGTCCGGATGGCTATAAAGCCTCCGAAATGGGAACCGGAGCAGAGAGCTTTGCGTCTCACCTCTTGCTGTTAACTGTGCGTCTTTTGAACTTTGCAGAGTGGATTTCTTCCTTGTGTTTGGTTTATCAGTCAGGGCTCATTATAGAGGAGATAACAGATCAACTCTTCACCTCTGTGGTTCTAAAAATAGTACAACCCTGGTCCTGGCTGGTGTGGCTCAGTGGATTGAGACTGGGCCTATGAACCAAAGGGTCGCTGGTTCGATTCCCCGGTCAGGGCACATGCCTGGGTTGAGGGCCAGGTCCTCCCCAGTAGGGGGCGTGCAAGAGGCAACCACACATTGATGTTTCTCAACTTCTCCCTCTCCCTCCCTTCCCCTCTGTCTAAAAATAAAATAAGTAAAATATTTTTTAAAAAATACTTCGACCTTGGGATAATGATGTAGTAGGACATAATTGAAACTCTCCGGATACTTGTTTGCGAGATCATTTTTCTTGTATATAATCCTAGGGAGATACCAGGGGTACTTAAAAAAAAAAAATTAAAGATTTTGTTGATTTATTCCATCCAGGTCCCCACTCACCTGTCTTCCCTACATTCTCAGATAAAACTTAATTTCACCCTTCCCCTGGGGAATAATGAGAACCACAGGGGACCTTAGATAAGACCATTTGGTCCCCACTGTGGGGACCAAAAGCAGCCGAACGCTAGAAAATGTAAACGGTTAGACCCATGCCAGTCAGCATGGAGACAAACGTTGCTCTTTTTCCAACTTGAAGTCTTGTCCTCTGTCCTCACCTTCATCTGTAACTGCTTACATTTCTGAGGAGAAAGGATACCTCAAGGCTTTTGTTTTTACTGCTTCCCTGAAACACCCCGTATTGTCTCCAGTATTCTCCATTTTGCCAAATTCAGTGATCGGTTTTCTGACCTTAGCTACTTCTCAGCAGCATTTGACACATCTTCTTAAGCACATTCTTCTCTAGGCTTGTGGGGCACACATCCTTTCCCTACCACACTGGCAGTTTTTCTTTCCCCCTTGCTGGACCTTTCTCTCCTGCCAACCTTGTGAGCGTTGGCGTGCCCAGGATTCCAGCCTATTACCCCTCCCCCCCTTTTTAAATATTAACTTTCCTCTGGAAGACCTCAGCCCTTGCCGTTGTGTTAAATACCATTTTTGTGCCGTGACTCCTACACCTGTATCTCCAGCCTCATCTTTCCCTGGATCTCAGGACTCATAGCTAACTGCCTACTTTAATTTTTCCATTTGGATATTAAACTGTCTCAAATTTAATAATGACCTGACTTTTCTGCCCTATTCACCAAAAAACGTACCCATTTCCCTCTTTTCGGTAAACGATACCACCATCCATCCACTGAGTTGCTCAAGCCAAAAAACCCCAGAAACCTCTTTGAGCTTTCTTTTTCCCCATACGCTGCATTCAATTTATCATCAAGTTCTATCAGTTCTACCAGAATATTCCTGAATTCCACCGTTCTGTCGGTCTCCACTGCTCCTGCCTCAGACCAGACCTTCCCGTATTCCCTGTCCTGTTCCTGTCTTGCCTTCAACAGCCTGGGGGCTGGCCTTCCGGTTTCCACCCTCTCCTTTCTGTGGTCCGTCACTCACGTAGCAGTAGAGTGAACTTGCACAAGTCATTGTATGTCGTCGCTTGTTTATAATTCTTCATTGGCTGTACAGTGTAGTCCAGACTCTGTTTGCCTTTCTTACCTCGCATGTTACTGCTTCCCTCACTCACTGGGCTGCAGGCACAGCCCAGCCTCACTGAGTGTTTCATCCTCCTGGTCTTGACAGGTTTCCTGTGTGTACTTCCCTGAACAATTTGTAGTTTATTTTTGCCTGGTTTTGAATTTGATACAGTGTCATACTCTGGGTAGGCTTCTGCAGCTTCGTTTTCACTCGCTGTCGTCTTTGGAGATTAATGCGTGTTGACGTCATTTTCCCTGCTGGATAGTGCTTGATGGCGTGAATATACCACAGTTTATCGTCTGCTCTGCTGATGTGGTGCGTTTGGGTTCTGACGAGCGTAGCACGAGTTTTACCTAGTTTACAGAGAGCTTCCTGTGGGGCAGGCACCGTTCTCAGTGCTTCTGTACCTGCGAATCCTCACAACCACCCTCTCTGAGTTGGTATTAACAAGCCTCATTTTACTGATGAGGAAACAGGCATCAGCAGATGAAGTCGCTCACCCACAGCCTTATAGCTGATGACGGCTATGGACGCTTTTGTATGTTGATACACAGGGCAGGTGTTCCTCCCGAAGAGAAACTGCCGAATCCTGGATTTCACACGTGTTCAGCTTCATGAGCCTAATGGCTTCCTAGTGCATAAGTTCCAACTGATACGCCCGCTAGCAGCATATGAGTTCCCATTGTGCCACATCTTCACCCACACTTAGTTTTGCCAGTTTTGTGGGTGTAAAGTGATATTTTGATTTCAATTTGCAATTCCCTGATTCCTAATGAGGTTGAGCATATTTTTGTACATTTATTAGCCATTAATGTTTCCTCTCCTGGAAACATGAAACGTCTGTTCATGTCTTTTACCCATTTTTCTATTGATTTGCCAGTCTTTTTCTTGTTGAATTAAAAGAGTTCTTTATATTCTAGACCTTTTGTCCATATTATTAGATTCAAATATCTTTTCCAACTTCATGATTTGTGTTTTAACTCTGTGGTGTCTCCTGATAAGCAGAAATGTCTAATTTTAACATAATTGAATTTCTCAGTGTTTTCAGTGTCTTATTTAAGAAATCCATTCTTGCCCTGGCTGGACGGCTTTGCTGGTTGGAGCGTCACTCCAGGTACCAAGAGGTTGCCAATGCAGTGCCCGGTCGGGGTGTCTATGGGAGGCAACAGATCAGTGTTTCTCTCTCACATCCACGTCTATCTGTCTGTCCCTCTCTCTCCTCTACCCTCCCCCCAACCCTAAGCATATCCTCTGGTGAGGATTAAAAAAGAAGAAGAAATCCATTCTTACCTCAGAGTCAAAAAGATGTTATCCCATATCTCTTCTACAATTTTGCCTTTCTCAATTAAATGTTTCATCCACCTAGAGATTATTTTTATATCTAGTGTGAGGTAGGATCCAAATTTATTTTTTTTTCATTTCATAGTTTATGCTATTCCCAGTTATTTGAATACTGTCCTTTTCTTACATTAAGTTTCTGTATGATTGTGGGATTTTTTCGTTCTGGGTGCTCTGGTCTGTTCCGTTGACCTCCTTTTCCTCCAACACCATACATGTCGGTTTTGGTTTGAGATAAATGGGCATTCAGGAGGTTGGTGGAATAACGTATGTTTTTGACATTTCTCAAGTACTAACGTTAAATAAAAGGGGTGGATGCGCATTTACTGAAGGAAGACACAGTTTGGACTGAGACCGGCATTCTAACATTCTTACTTCAGATAAAGCAGCATTTCCCCAATAGACTGTCGATGACTTTTCTCACAAGTTCCTTACGTTTGACTGGATCTTCTTTGTCTAAATTTTTCTAGGCTGTTCAGCCTGACCCTAAAGAAGCTCGTCATGCTGAAAGAAATGGACAAAGACCTAAACTCCGTGGTCATTGCCGTGAAGCTGCAGGTGAGTCGAGCAGGGTTTTTGTTTAGGACTCCAGGAAGCTAGATGACTTCCGCCCACTGTCGGAGCTTCGGAAATACCGGTGGAGACCGCCTCTCTCTTCCTTCGCTCAGCAAAGCGAGCGCAACAGTGGAAAGACAGTTGAGTTGGTGATTCCTCCTGGGTCTCAGCACTGCCTCTTAGTAAGGCATTCAGTTTCTTTAACCCTCAGTTTCTTCCTCTGAAAAATAAACATGGCTCTTTCTGCCCTGCTCGTCTGACAGGACTGCTGTGAAGATGTAGTGATACCAATGCTGAAGTGTTTGGTAAACTAGTCAGAAACTGCTGGAGTGGCTTGAGTCAGTGTCAACTTTATTCCCAGGATTGATAGGCCAAGCAGATACATGGGTTGGGGTTTTCTTTGGAGGTTTTCTATAGGGTAGAAGAAATTCATAGATTGTTATTTCAGAATTGGAAATTAAAACATTTTTTAAAAGATTTTATTTATTTTTAGAGAGGGGAAGGAAGGGAGGGAGAGAGGGAGAAAAACATCAATGTGTGGTTGCCTCTTGTGCGCCCCCCACTGGGGACCTGGTTTGCAACCTGGGCATGTGCCCTGACTGGGAATCAAACCGGAGACCCTTTGGTTCCCAGGCTGACGCTCAGTCCACTGAGCCACACCAGCCAGGGTGGAAATTAAAATTTTACTGGGATGTTTTATATTCTGGGTAATCCCCACATTTAATTCCTTATACTTGACACAGTATCTTCAAGAGTCCCAAAATATTGTACATGCCTTCATATTGTAAGCATTCCTGAATTTTCTGGAAAGAAGGGAGAAACAACTACAGAGAAGTTAAGGAATTTATCCGTTGCTAGCTAATTACTGAGTGGCAGAAGGGGAACTAGAAACTAAAGAGCGGGTAATTTATGTAGCCGTTAAACCCCATTACCAGACCTTCCTTAACTGATGAGTTCTTTCTGATGATGACTCCCTGGAGTTTGCTGCGATTCTGAAGTGGCTCTGGAGTCATTAAATAAGTGTTGGATTCTCCAGCTTAAGAATGGCATATTTATTGAGTTCTTATTCATCAAAAAGTAGCCAACTATGTGGTAACTCCCTACTAACTGGAATATTTTATTAGCTAGATCGGCTGCAATTTTTGGTGCTAACATTGGCTTCGCTAATGTCCACATCTCTAGCACTCACAGTTTGTGAACCGTGCACTGAGGTCCTCAGCTCTGTTTCTGAAAAAATTATCTTAATTTAGTCCTCACAACTTAAAACATTTTGATTACGTCTTATGAATTCCTATGTGTCTCAACTTAGTATATTCTAACTCCCTATTCATCTTTGCGTATAACACTGCAGTTTCACGCAAGTGAGAACTTTCGGTGTCTTTCCCCTCTTTCCTGATTTTGTGCCTGTTTCTAGGTCACAGGCACGGTTCCAGTTTGGGGGGCTTATTTCCTTTGCTAAAAGCTGGTGCTTTCTAGGGAAAGCACCGTTGGCATGGTTTTGAAAGATCCCTGCTGCTCTTGCCATCCCTGCAGTTCAGTACCTTTGCCAAAAGAAATAATTTCCCGTATTCCCTGATTAAATATTTAACATTCTATAAAATTTAAAATTATACCAGAAAACTACAACTATCCTGATTTTTTATTGCTTTTTTCCAAGCAGCTGAAAGTAATTACAGATGTTATAAAATTAATTTACCCAGTCATTTATTCATTCATTTAATAGATATTTGTTAAGCACCTATTATATGCCAAGCATTGTTCTCAGCACAGGGGACATAGCAGTGAACAAAACAGACCAAAGTCCCCACCTTTGGGGACCTTAACATGCTGGAAGAGCAGCAGTTCTCAGAAATGAGGTCTGCAGATCCTGGCCTCCCTAAAACCCTCTCAAGAGAGACAGGAGGTCAAAAGCAATTCGCATGATGATACTGTGGCGGTAGTTGCCCTTTCCACTGTAGTGACATTTGCATCGCGGTACAAGTGCGCTGGCGGATACGACAGCCTGGTCCTTAGTAGGCACCAAGGCAGTTGCCCCAGATTGTAACAGCCGTCGTCATTTACCATCAGACTCAGAGGAAGAGAAAAATGTCCACTCTTTCTTAAAAATGCCCTTCAGGTAGTAAAAATGGTGAATTTACTATATCTCAGCCCTGCAGTCCATGCCTTTTTAATATCCTGTGTGAGGAAATGGGAATTAATGCGTGAGCACGCCTGCTTCATCGCAAAGAATGCCGTTGTCCCGGGGCGAGCCCCCGTGCAATCAAGGTGTGAATTAAAACCACTGCTTTTCTCGTGGAACACCATTTTTATTTTGAAAGAAGAGCTTACAGGTAACCTGGTTATTCAGACTTGGGTATTTGGAAGATATTTTCTTAAAAATGAACTTGAAAATTCCCTTGAACTGTCACTTCAAGGGAAACAACTGAGAGAGTATTTTTGACCAGTGATAAATAAAATTTGAGCTTTCAAGTGAAAGTCAGGATTCTGGAAAACTCGTCTCTGTCACTGCAAGCTTAACAGCTTCCCAGCCCTTACAGTCCTTAAGGACTTTTCTGAAGATGTCAGTGGTGACGGTGCGGTCCTGACTCCTTTTCAGTGTTGTGTAATGGAATGAGTAGCTCTGGAAAGATTTGTATAATCCAGTGAACCATTGTTTTCCAAGTGACCAACCCATGAGATCGTACAATTCATTTAAAGACCAAAATAGACCGGGGTGGGATTTTATTTTTAACTTTTTATTCAGAATAATTTTACATTTACAGAAGAGAGGGCAGGAGTAGGGTGTAGAGTTCCCGCGCACCCCTCACCCATTTTCCCCCCCGTGTTAGCACCATTCTTAACCATGGTCCATGTATCAAAACTCAGAAATTATCACTGGTGCTACACTGTTAACAAAAATTACAGACTTTATTCAGATTTCCCAGTTTTTCCACTGATGCTCTTTTTCTGTTAATTGATTGGATATTAATATATAACAGAGTATAAAAAGACTTATTGATATGGTTTTGAATTCTACTTTGCAGCTAACCTTTAAGAGACTACTGCTTGTAGAGTTTTGTTATAGTATCAAAGAAGAATATTCCAAAACGCTCCTTCTTTTTCTAACTTTGTATCTCTTTGAGTCTGGATTTTTTTTTCCCGTATTTTCAACCAAGGCAATATTTTGCAGTAGACTGAATACAAAAACAAGTATGGGAACCCAGCTGCCTTCTACTAAGCCATGCATTAAAGAGATTTGTGGAAACGTAAAGTATACCATCTCCCCCATGCAGTGTTGTTGGGAACGTAAAATCATGCAGTTTCCAGTCTTTGGAAAACAGCCTAGCGGCTCTTCAAAAGGGTAAACATAGTTACCGTATGACCTAGCACTTCCAGTCCTAAATATTACCCAAGAAAAATGAAAACATGCCCCTGACGGGTGTGGCTCTCTGGGTTGGGCCTCTTTTCACAGAGTGAAAGGTCTCAGGTTCAGTTCCTGTGGGCCAGGCCTCCGGTTGGGGGGCGTGAGAGAGGCCACCATCAATGTTTCTCTCACACACCAGTGTTTCTCTTCTCTTTGTCCCTCCCTTCCCCACTCTCTAAAAATAAATAAATAAACCTTCTTTAAAAGAAAGGAAAAATGAAAACATGTCCTCACACTGGACGCGGATGTTTGTGGCAGCGTAAGAGCTATAAAATGGTGTCATGAGTGTGGGTTCGCGATACAGTCTTTCCTGTAAGTCAGTCGGGCAACTGCTTGGCGAGCTGCCGGCTGAGCAGCCCGGCACCAAAAGGTAACTGCTGCTCACTCAGCTTCCTTTGAGTGCGGGTTCACTCGAAGTAGAACGCCAGCACACGCTGATATCCTCCTCACACTCTGACAGCCTAAGAGAAACCTAACACACACGCAGGGCAGTCAGTGGGGGGTGACGAACCTGAGTCCCAGAGCCTCAGTCTGCAGGTCCGGGCGAGGGCACAGTGGGCAAGGGAGCATCTCCGGAGCCAGGGGGGTGGCAGAGCAGGTGACGTCCTCAGCCCAGCAGGACAGAGCCTTCTAGTGGTGATGCCGGGGAGATCCGTGTGGCATGGAGCCGCGCTCGAGGGCGTGGAGTCTGCTGTCTCAGCAGTGACCCGGAGCCGCCTCAGTTATATACTTTGAGGGTACTGCACCCCATCCTTCTGGGTCTTTACGATAAATGTCTTGGCACCCCTGATGCCAAGTGTGGAATTTGTCAGGAGCCTATCTGTGGGCGGTCCTGCTCTGCAGACATGGCCGTTCTGATCACAAGTGCAGATACCTTGGGTGTGTCTCCCTGCGAGATGTGTCTGCTCTGACTTAGGTAGTTTCCCTCTTGAACCAAAGAGTCAAAAGAGTTGTGGCTGGCTGACAGCCATTTAGGTTGACATGAGCGACTCCACTTTGTTTTATATACTTTATGCTATCTTGATTAGACCAGTACCATTTTACTGGTCCTGCTCTCCATAAGTGGAAACGACCCAAGTCCAATAACTGTTGACTGAATAAATAAAGTGAAACAGCACCTACAGCTCCGGCCGGAGCAGTGGGCAGCGTGCTGCCTTGTCCAGCTGCCATGCTCTCATCCCCTAGGAACCAAACCTTTGCTCAGGGGCTGCCTGGCGCTGGCCCACGTGAAACCGCCCGTGCAAGGCCCCCCATGCCCGCCGCTGCTGCCATGGGCTGTGTCGGAAACAGTAAGAGTGAGGACCGGCGCAATGAAGAGAAGATGCAGCGTGAGAGCAACAAAAAGATTGAGAAGCAGCTGCAGAAAGACAAGCAGGTCCACCAGGCCACGTACCGCCTGCCACTGCTGGGCGCTAGAGAGTCTGGTAAAAGCGTCATTGTACCATTATGCAGCAAATGAGGATCGTGTGCGTTAATAGGTTTAATGGAGATGAGGCCACCAAGGTGCAGGACTTCAAAAACAACCTGAAGGCCCTGGCTAGCGTGGCTCAGTGATCGAGTGCCGGGTTCCGTTCCTAGTCAGGGCACATGCCCAGCTTTGGTTTCCCTCCCGAATTCGATGAGCACGCCAAGGCTCCATGGGAGGACGAGGGAGTGGGCGCCTGCTAGGAGCCCTCCGACAAGTGCCAGCTGATTGACTGTGCCCAGTACTTTCCGGACAATATTGATGTCATCAAGCAGGCTGACGACATCCCCAGAGACCAGGACCTGCTTCACTGCCGTGTCCTGACTTCTGGAATCTTTGAGACCAAGTTCCAAGTGGACAAAGTCAACTTCCCCATGTTTGGCGTGGACGGCCAGCACAACAAACGCTGCAAATGGGTCCCGTGCTTCAGTGATGTGACTGTCGTCATCTTCGAGCGGCAGCCAGCGGCAGCTACAACGCAGTCATTTGGGAGGACAACCAGACCAACCACCTGCAGGAGGCTCTGAACCTCTAGAGCATCTGGAACAACAGGTGGCTGTGCGCCATCTCTGTGGTTCTGTTCTTCAACAAGCAAGTCCTGCTCACTAAGAAAGTCCTGATTGGAAAATCGAAAATTGAGGACCGTTTTCCAGAATTTGCTCACTACACTACGCCTGAGAGTGCTACTCCTGAGCTCAGAGATGACCCACGTGTGACCCGGACCAAGTTCTTCGTCCACGATGAGTTTCTGAGAACCAGCACTGCCCATGAAGACAGGCGTCACTGCTGCGACCCTCACTTCACCTGCACTGTGCACGCTGAGAACATCCCTCTCGTGTGTTTGACCACTGCCACGACGTCATCCAGTGTGAGCTGCTCTAAGAAGGGAACCCCCAAATTTAATTAAAGCCTTAAGCACAATTAATTAAAAGTGAAACGTGATTGTACACACAGTTAATCATCCACCATAGGGCATGATTGACAAAGCAGCCTTTCCTCTCCCCCTTTAGTGATTTTGCCAAACCCCCTTTCTCCCTTTCAGCTTGCTTACATATTTCAAACTTAGAAAGCTTAATGTGGCCATCAGATAAAGAAAAAGAAAAAAAAAGCCCACAATGATTCCTTCTCTTTAAGTAATTAAAATAACAGCAGCAAATAGAAATAAAGAAATAAATGAAATAAATATTGTCTTGTGCAGCATTAAAAATCAATAAAAATGTGAGCAAAAGTAAATATAAATAAATAAAGCATTATATCCATACAATGGGATATTATTTGGCAATAAAAAAAGAATAAAGTACATCCATGCTACAACATTGATGAACCTTGAAAACATTCTGCTAAATGAAAGAAGCCAATCACAAAAGACCACACGTTGTGGTTCTGTTTATATGAAATGCTCGGAACAGGCAAATCCAGAGTCAGAAATAAATGACTGCTTGTCTAGGGTAGGGATGGGGTGATTAAATTGGTAGGGTGACAGCTAAAGAATATGGAGTTTCTTCTTGGGGTGATGAAAATGCTCTAAAATTGCCTGCATTGGTGATTGTACAACTGTGAATATACGAAAAGCCACTGAACTGTATACTTTAAATGGGTGAAGTGTGTGGTATTTGAACTATATATCCCAATAAAACTGTTATTTTAAAATGTATGCCTTCTTTCTAAATTACTTTAGAAAAGATATTTTATAAAAATATTTTTACATAAACATAATAGATTTATTAGTTTATTTTAAATGACTTAGTATGTATTTTTAAATATCTCGGTTTTAATTCCTAATATGATAAATATTAATAAATATACCTATATGAACAAAAGTTTTTTATGAATCTTCAATAATTTTTAAGAGTTTAAAAAGATCCTGAGAATGAAAAGTTTAAAAATCATTGTAGTAGAAGGAAAGAGACAATAAACGTAATAAATAAGAAAATTATATCCAGGCTTTCCTTGAAATTTAACCCATTCTTGAAAACATTTTGGATGGTGGGACCCTATCTTCCATTATTTAAATGGGAAAAATAACATATTCTCAGACATCAAAAACCTCAGCTATTTCCTGGAATATCACTACAATACTCTTAAATATCTATGTGACGATCCACTGATAATTTTTTTTTTTAATTTAAAAAAGAAGCATTTAGTTCTGGCTGGTGTGACTCAGTGGGCTGAGTGCTGGCCTACAAACCAAAAGGTTGCGGGTTCGATTCCCAGTCAGGGCAAGCGCCTGGGTTGCAGTCCGGGTCCCCAGTTGGGGGTGTGCAAGAGGCAGCCAAGCAATGTTTCTCCTGCACATTAAGGTTTCTCTCCCTTTCTTTCTCTCTTCCTTCCCTTCTCCCTAAAAAAAAATAATAATAATAAAATCTTTTTTTAAAAAGAAGCGTTTAAAACACCAGTGACCTAATTTTTAAATACATTAATACTCATTAACAGGTATTTTTATGTGCGTAAGTAATGATACTGTAGTATCAGATGTCAATTGTTTTGCTTCTATACTGTAATGAAGGTATGTTGTTATATAAATTTTAAATGATATGTAATGATACTTAAGATAATTTTGAAATTGGACCCAAGTTGGTACCCCAGGCACCTGGAAGAAGCAAATATCAGTGTCCATAAAGGGCTTAGTCTAGAGATGGAGGGAAAGATGGGAGCCATAATGCACTGTGCTTTAAAGGTGCCTGAAGAGGGGAGGGCTGTTTAGGGGGTGGAGGGACTGAGCAAAAAGGAAAAAGAACTCATGAATATGGACAACAGTATGGTGATTGCTGGGGGGAGGGGGGTGTAAGGTGACTAAAAGGTAGTGTAAAAAAAATACAATAAAGATGAAATTGTAAAAAGTAAAAATAATGTAAGTGCCCGAACTATGGCTGCACTGTATGCTACGTCCTGTTCCCTGCCCGGGCGATTCATTTGAACAGGTTTGCAAATCAGATAATGCATTCGGGACAGAAATGTTGGCAGGTATTTATAGCACATATTTGGATAGCGACAGTTCCAGGAACAAGGGCTGCCGCTGTTGGAAGGTAGTATATCCTGTGGGGAAGTGAGTAAATAATATGAGAGAGGGTGGAGCATGCCGGGGTGGAAGACCGGTCGGGAGGAAGTTGCAAATTACAACTTACACGGGGTGGTCAGGGCGGGCCTCATTGAGAAGGTGGCATTTATGCAAAGACTTTGAAGGAAGTGAGGGAGGGAGCCGTGCAGATCTCTGGAGGAGGAGCATTCCAGGCAGAGAGAAAAGCCAAGGCAAGGGCCTAAGGCAGGAGTGCGCCTGGCCTGTCTGGCAGTATGGTGAGCAGGGCGGGGAGGCCAGGAGGGGGAAGGATGTGTGCCGCCTACTGCAAGGCCTCCTGGCTTTCATTCTGTGTGAATTGGAGGGTTTGAACAGAGAATGATGGGACTACTCTGGCTGTTGTGGGGAGAATAGACTGAAAGAGGAATCAGGAAGACCAGTTAATAGGCCGCAGCTGTGATTCTGGCACGAGCTATGAGGGTGGCGGCAGGGTTTTGGATTAGGCACCTGGTGAGGTGGACATGCCACTGAGTGAGATGGGAAAGACTGTGGGTGAAACAGGTTTGGAGGGAAAGATCCCAAATTCAGCTTATCGTGTTATGTTTGAGGTGCGTGTCAAACATCCAGGAGGGTGTTGGGTAGAGTTGAATGTTGAGTTTAAAGTTCAGGTGAGAGGCCTGGGGCAGAGAAATCGTATGGAGAGTCATCAACATACCTGAGACCGTGAGATTACACGAGATCATCAGGAGTGGATTAGCTGTAAAGAGGAGAACAGGCCTGGGATTGAGGCTGCAGGCACCCCAACATCAGGAAACCAGGGAGAAGGAGGACCTGAAACCAAGACAGAGCGGCGAGTGTGGTGCCCTGGCGGCCCAACGAAGCAAGTGTTGCTTGACGGAGAGGGCGGTCCGTACTGTCAGCTGCAGGCAGGTCCCAGCAATCAGAACAGATCACTGGCTTCCTCCAGGGGGAGCTGGCTGAGACCTTGTCGGTGGCAGTTTTGGCAGACTGGAGGTCCAGGAAGGCGGATGGGGTGCATTTAAGCGGAAACAAGAGAAGACTTTAAGAGAGCAAAAATAGACAACTGTTAAGGAGTTTGCTATAAAAGGAAGGTGAGGTAGGGGTGGTAGCTAGCAGGTCGTGTGGGGACAAGAGAGGGCTTTTTTTTTTAATGAGAGAAATAACAGCATGTTATTGCTAAGGGAGATGATCCAGAGTAGAGAAGGAGGTTGATTATGTAGGTGCGGTAAGAATGGCTAGAACAGTCAGAGGAGGTGAGAAGGTATGAGGACGCACGTGGGGCAGTTGACAGGACAGGAGGGAGAGAGGACATGAGTACAGACGTGGTTGGGAAGCAGGTGAGCGTGGCAGGACTCGTGGGAGCTCTTTTCGTAGTGTTTCAGTTTTCTCAGCAAAGTAGGAATCGAGGTTACTGGCTTAAAGTGAGAAGGGTCAGGAGGTGTGGGGGATTTCGGGAAAACCAGAAGATACGAAACCTTCCTCAAGTGGAGTAGGAAAGTGGAAGGACTTGGAGGATACAGTGTGATTGCCAGGCAGCACTGCAGGTCTGCTTGAGACTTGGGGTCATAACTTTAAAGTCAGAACAGTTTGCCACTTATATGATTCTCTGTTGGCATGTTCTGCTGGTTCAGTTGCACTTAAACAGAGTTGTAATTTCTGAATGCATGCGTTAGAACAGTAGCAGGCAGAGGAGTTAAGGGCGTGTGCAAGGACAGGTTTATAAAGAGTGATAATGGCCTTGAAAGCTGCACAAGGAAGAAAGGAGGGACAACAGGAGCAGGAGGAGAAGTGAAAGGACAGGAGGATCAATGGGTTGTAGGCCCTGGTGGGTTTGAAGGGTTATCACTGTTGACAAACTGTGGAGAATGAGCGGAAAGGCTGGAAGTGTTAGAGACTGAATGGGATGCGTGCTCGTAATTACTGGTAACGATGAGGTCCAGAGCGTGATCCTGTGAGTGGCCAGGACCAGTGTGAGAACAGGATCGTTGGAAGAGAAGTGTGGGATTTAGAGGTCGGGACGCTGGAAAGAACAAATGTATACTGAAATCGTAGAGTCGTGACCCGTGTGGTACTGGGGAGGGGAGTAGCGAGTGAGGAACCACAATCAAGCCATGTGCAGCGGTGACCAGCAGCTCCAGGGGACAGCAACAGGAGGGAATAGAGGATACTGTAGACGTGTGATGTCAGTGCCGGGGCGCTGGTAGGGAGGTGGAAGGGAGGATGCTCCGTAGCTGATAATGAGGAGCAAGAGGACACCTGTGCCACCTCCATGTGCAGTGGTAGGCGGGCTGTGGGAGAAGAGCGGCCACCACCTAAGACGGCTGCCAGGAAGCAGGGTCTTCAGGGGAGATCAGGCTTCAGTCGAGGGGCTGCCCTGGTATCGTGGGTGGTCCGCAGCAGCCCTGGCCGCCACCCTCTAGAAATAGCACGCACACACGACCGGTTGTAACAACCAGAAGTGTCTTTAAGTAGTACCAAATGTCCCTCGCACCTGGCAGAAATGTATAAACCACATTTTGGATTCTCCCAGCGTCTCTGAGAATTATTTTACAGAGATTTCTTAAATCAAAAGCCTAAATAAACTCAGGTGAAAACTTTGTCAAGATTCTTGTTTATAATAGTGGTTACTCAAAAAGTGTTGTTAGATAAAGCAGAGTTTCCTTTATTATTTTTAATTGGTATAATGCTATTCTAATTACAAAACATTGTGAAAGGTATTTAGATTTTCCTTTCTGCAGTAAAAAAAATCTGCATTTTGTTTTTAAAAAATTAGAAATGGATAGGAAACCTAGAAGTAAAAAAATAACATTTTTAAATTTCCAAAGGAAAATAATAGCAGAATATCTGCTCTGATACAGCAGAATAACTTCACAACCTTGGAGTAATAAAGGTGTCTTAGCTAGGACCCAGAATGCATTAAACATAAGAGAAAAAATAATAACTTCGACTAGATCAGAGTTAAATATTTCATCAAAAGATTATTAAGAAAATGAATAGACAACATATTTATAATACATATGTCTAACAATGTTATGTATAAATTTAAAAACTTATAACTTAATAACAAGATGGACAAAGAAGTTTTATCAGGTATGTACTTCATAAGCGGAGATTTACAAATTACCCACAAATTGCAACCACAGTGGCATTCCACTCAACGTACCCACTAGAATCCACGAACCAAGGACTGACCGCACCAAGCGTTGGGGACGACCTGGGGCAGCTGGAGCTGCCGTGCACTGCTGCTGGGACATAAGATGGCACCAGCTCTTTGGAACTCAGTCTGACAGTTTCTCATAAAATTAAACTGCCCTAAGACCCAGCAGTGTCTCTCTTAGGTGTTTGCCCAAGGAAATACAAAGCACGGTTCTCCACAGCCTTGTAGAAGGAGGCAGCCTTAGCCATGGTGGCCAAAAACTAGAAACAGTCTCAATGTTCAGTGACAGGCGGATGCACAGAGTGTGGTCCACACCCCCGTAGAATAGAAATCCACTCAGCAGTAAAAAGGAACGAGCTGCTGGGACACGCTACAACCTGTGTCGGCCTCAAGCACTTTCTGTTGGGCGGGAGAAGCCCTATTAGAATAGTGCGTACTGGACGGCCCCTTTTCTGTGGACTTGTAGAACAGACACGGCTAACCTATGGTGAAGGAAATCGGGGCAGTGCTTGTCCCTGAGAGTGGTGAAGGAGCGGGAAGGTTCAGAGGGATTTTTCTGGAGTGATAAAAATGTTCTCCATCTTAATGAGATGTGGGTCGCATGGCGTGTGCATTTGTCACTCATTCTGTGCACTGGAGATGGGCACGTCACTGGATTTAAATCAAACCTCAATTTTAAAAAAGTTTATGGAAATGTACTGCCATTCCTCAGACCCCCCCTGCATATCTCTGTTTATAGTTTAGGAATAGTTTAGCCTAACTTTTTTTTTTTAGGGCTAGAAACACTGCGGTGTCTAACCCAGCTGAAGTTGGAGCGGGGAGGGGAACTAAAAGGAAAGGTTCCTGGAAAAAAATTATATCTGACCTGAGACCTAAAAGACAAGTTGGTTAGCTGTGTACAGAAGCACAAAAGATCCTTGGCTGGTGAGGTTCAGTGGATTGAGTGCTGGCCTGCGAACAAAGGGTCGCCGGTTCAATTCCCCGTCAGGGTACGTGTCTGGGTTGTGGGCCAGGTCCCCAGTTGGGGGCATGCAAGAGGCAATCACACATTAATGTTTCTCTCACTCTCTTTCTCCTTTCTCCTTTCCCCTTTCTCTAAAAATAAGTAAATAAAATCTTTTTTTATTTTCTTTTTTTTTTTAAAGCACAAAAGAACATCTGAAAAGAGAAAAAAACACATGTGAAAAGACCCAAAGATAGGACAGTGCCTCTGAAGTGTCAGTTAGGAAGAGGCAGGCTGAGGTGAACCTGGGGAGGTCACTCCATCCCTTGGGGCACTGATACCAGTCCGCCTCTTCCACCAGAGTGTTGGGAGAACTCAAATGCAGTAACAGATCATTTTTGTGTGAACACCTTTCATTGAATGTACAGCACAATACAGGTAAAGTCATATGTACGGTGGTGCCCTGATTCTAACACATACAACAAAGACCAATGAGATACTGGGACTGGTAAGAATGTTTGTAGACTTTAAAAGCTGTTTGCAAATGTAATATTTCTTTCAGCCTGAGTTTTGGCGACACGGCTCTGACCTATTTGTGTCTTGGTTTCAGGGTTCAAAAAGGATTCTTCGCTCCAACGAGATCATCCTTCCAGCCAGTGGGCTGGTGGAAACAGAGCTCCAGTTAACCTTCTCCCTTCAGGTGAGAATCTGCTCAGTCTTAGGTTGCTGGTGTGCTGTATCCAGCCTGGTTGCCAGACAGGCCTCCAGCCCGCAAACTGTTTTATCCAAGAGCAGACGTAGCTCCATGGATCAAAGTTACCCAGTGAGTCGTTATAGAGGGGACGGGTCAGTCACCTAGCCAGTGCCAAGACCCAGGCGGACTGCTGAGAAACACACCCTGTCTCGTTCTCCTCTTTCCTTTCCTTAGATAAGGCTGTTAGCCCACCCGTCCTGCCACACTGCGCCATCATCTTTTAGTGAGCCGTAGTGCACACCCATTTTGCCCTCATGTCGTAATCTCCAGTCCCTGCCCCTCCTGTGTCTGCCTCACCGTCGCCTCGGCAGCCCGAATAGAGTGCACGGAGGAAACACGTGAGCACACGGCAGGGAAAGAGGCAGTTTTCTGAACACGTGCTCTGTGCTAGGCACTGCCCCAGGCAGAGGGGAGTCCGTAGTGCAAAAGACTGACCAGATAAAGGCTTCAGAGAACAAGATAATTTCCAGTGTGGGTAGGATGGTGAAGCTGAGGAAGCTGGGTAGTGGGATATAGAGGGCTTGGGTGATGGGAGACCGTTGAGCCGAGAGCTGGATGTTAGGAAAGAGCCAGTCCAGGACAATCGGGGACAGAAGGCCCTGTAAGTGCAAACAGTGTGAAGGGCACAAGGTTTGCATAGTCACTCATTCTGAAGCTGGTACGTAAACGTGTGAAATTGTTGTCTTCTTGATGAATTGACCCCTTTTTCATGAAATGGTCTCTTTGTTCAGTTCTCTGTTCCTTTGGATGGCAGAGCTGCAGAGCCAGGCACCAAGCAGAATCAGACCCCCAACAGCAGTTTAATGACACTTCAGCCCCTAACTCCCCTGTGAACAGACGGGAGACGGTGAAGCACAGAAAGATGACATGCCCTCTAGCGGGACCAGACCCACCGAGGACCCAGTTGCTCATTAACCTTTCTTAACTGTGGCTTATACTTGGCAGTACCCTCACTTCCTGAAGCGAGATGCCAACAAGCTGCAGATCATGTTGCAAAGGAGAAAGCGCTACAAGAACCGGACCATTTTGGGCTATAAGACCCTGGCCGTGGGACTCATCAACATGGCGGAGGTGAGAGGAACAGCCTCTAGACCGTCGGCCTTTAACTCGGAGAGACCCAGGGCTGGCCCTGTGCGCGCGGCAAGTGACTCTCCCAGCCTACGCCGTGGGCATTTTATAAGTTAATTCTTAGGTTGGAAATTTAGGGTATACCTCTTTTTTCAAGTACTCTCCCGCACTAAAAAATTTTTTAAATTGTATTTTTATTTATGTATTTATTTATTTTTATTTCTCACCCGAGGACATGCTTACTGATTTTAGAGACAGAGGGAGAGAAATGTTGATCTAAGAGAAAAACGTCTATTGGTTACACCCCATACGTGCCCTGACCGGGAATCAAACCTTCAGCCTTTTGGTTTACAGGATGACGCTCTAACCAATTGAGCCACACCAGCCAGAGCAAGTTTTAATGTTTTATAAATTTTATTTATTTATTTATTTATTTATTTTAGGTGCAGGGGAAGGGAGGGGGAGAGAGGGAGAAACATCTATGTGAGACACATCGATCAGTTGCTTCTTGATCAATTACTTCTCATATGTGCCCCAACCAGGGACCAAACCCAAAACCCAGGCATGTGCCCTGACCAGGAATCAAACTGGCTCGCTTTCACTCAACAAGGTGATGCCCAACCAACCGAGCCATACTGGTCGGGGCAAGTTTTTTAACTTTTCTAAAAAAATTCAAACGTTCAGAAAAGTTAAGAACAGCATAAGGAATCCTTACACACCCTTCACCCAGATTCTTTAGTGTTAACATACCACCACATGTGCCTTGTTTTTCTCCGTGTGTATACATATCGATACATATTTTCTTTTCTGAACCATGGAGAGTAAGTTGCTGGCCTGCTGCCCCATTACGCATTAATGCTGCATTACGTTAATTTCCTAAATTCTGTGGACAGGCGCCTCCTAAAGATCAGGACGTTGACACCAACACAGGATCGCCCCCGCGCCCGGTCCCCATTCAGACTGCGCCCAGCGCTTTGGCTCGCCCTTTCTCGGCTCGGGATCCAGCCTTGGGTTGCGTGTTGCATTTAGTTGTCATGTCTCTTTAATCTCCTTCAGCCTACAGCAGTCCCTCGGGTTTCCCTTTTTTATGCCCTTGATATTTTTTTAGGAGTACAGTCTGCTCACTTCATGGAATGTTCCTCATTTGGGTTTCTCTAATGTTTACTGAAGATTAGGTTCAGCTTATGTATTTTTGGCAGAATTACCACAGAAGTAATACTGTGTTCTTCTTGTGGCTTTGTCCCATTACTGGTGGGCTTAACTTTTATCACTTAATTAAGGTGGCGCCTGCCAAGATTTTCAATATACAGCTAGTAAATATTTTGTATTTACCAATGAAAATACTGTTTTATAGGAAAAAAATTTTAAAAGATTTTATTTATTTATTAGAGAGAGGTAGGGAGGGAGAAAGAGAGGGAAGAGAAACATCAGTGCATGGTTGCCTCTCACACTCCCCCTGCTGGGGACATGGCCTGCAACCCAGAGATCTACTGAACCACTCATAGGCTGGGATGGGAAATGTTTTGAGACTATGTAACAGTCTTTTTCCTCCTCCTGTTTTCACGGGGTTTGATTCTTGCATGAACCAGTTACCATTTTGATATTTGCAAACTGAATTTCTAATCCCACCATTCCTTGTACATTTACTAGTTGGCCTTTTGTTATAAAATAGAGTTTTCCCTTCTTCCTATTTATTGATTGATTCATTTAGTTGTATCAGTTATGGACCTGTGGGTCCCTGCTTTATTCAGTGGGGTCTAATCTGCTAGTGTCATTATTATTTTTAAAGATTTTATTTATTTATTTTTAGAGAGAGAGAAAATGAGTGAGAAGAAAGGGAGAGAAACATTGATGTGTGAGAGAAACATCAATCGGTTGCCTCTCGCATGCCCCCAGCTGCCCTCAGCCCAGGCATGTGCCCCGACTGGGAATCGAACCTGCGACCTTTCAGTTTACAGGCCAGCACTCAATCCACTGAGCCATACCAGCCAGGGCTCATTATTTATTTTGATGCTCAAATTATCTCAAATTTGGCCAGTGGGAGCCCCTTTAGGCTGACTCCTATATCCTTTTTCAGGCGCCCCACCATTCTTTATATACTTCTTTACTTTCTGATATAAAGTACTAGGCTCATTGTGTACTTTTCCTGATCCAGCCTTGGAATGAACTGATTCTCTGAAGATTCCTGGTTCCTTTCAGTGGAATGTGGTATTTAGAAACCAAGATCTAGGTATTAAGACTGCTCATTTTCCCAGCTGGGTTATCACCGCTTCTAGACAGAACCAGGAAATATAAGTACATATATGCATATACACGCATGTATTCATACACATAGCTATTTCCACATCTATGTCTACCTATCTAGTCATGAGCTCACACTCCAGTCAGTTCCAGCCCAACACCAGAAGGCTTGTTCTAGCCTTTCCATGTGTCTGATTCCCTTCTCCAAAAGTGAGAAACCAGCCTGGAGGACTACTTTTTAGCTGAAGTGAAGGACTTAAGCTAACATGCTGTCCTGGGGATTGGCAGTCATCTTCGATCTCGGGCCTTGATTTTTATCTGTAAGCACACAGCCTGATCCATGGCCAGCACTTCTGGAGACAGTTTTAAAGTAAGACCTTGGCAGCAGTAGGAGAAGAGAATCCATGGATTCGGAAGATAGTGAGGAAGGAGATGTCTTAGCAGAATGCTGTTCCCATTGGCTTGAGTGTCCACCTGGATTTATGAAAATGGACAGGCCAACTGTCCTCTCTGCAGTGTGATATCTCCATTGCTGCTCTGTGATCTTAGGTGATGCAGCACCCGAACGAAGGCGCTCTGGTGCTGGGTTTGCACAGCAACGTGAAGGACGTCTCTGTGCCTGTGGCAGAAATAAAGATCTACTCCCTGTCTAGCCAGCCCATTGACCATGAAGGAATCAAATCCAAGCTGTCTGGTAAGATGTTTGCAGTGTCTGGAGGCCCTGCCGATCAAGGAGCCAGTCATCTGATCTCCATCTGGGAAAGGTGGATGAGATAGTGCCTCAAACATCCCTAGGAAGGGGAAGTTTAGGGATTCCTGAAAATATAATGTGGCCCAGCACGGCTGTGGCCCTCCTCCACCCTTGCCGTGTCCCCGCCTGTGGGGAGCCATGTGCCGGCCAGTCTCGTGGGCCAGACCTTACCATTGTGAGGTGATCTTACTGAGGTGTCTGTTTCCAGATCGCTCACCTGATATTGACAATTATTCTGAGGAAGAGGAGGAGAGTTTCTCGTCGGAACAGGAAGGCAGTGATGACCCACTGCACGGGCAGGTAACTTTCCATAGCCCTGTGCGTGAAGTGTCCGGGAAGTGCTGCCAGACCCTCCTGGGGCTTCCCAACCTTAGTCCGTCCCCTGCCCACCTAGGACCTATTCTATGAAGATGAGGATCTACGGAAAGTAAAGAAGACCCGGAGGAAACTCACCTCGACCTCCGCCATCACAAGGGTGAGCCTCGAAGGTCCCGGGGATCATGTGAGCTGAGATTTGCAGTTGGCTGGGGGCGGGGGCTGGGGCCGGAGCTGGGGGCAGTCTACTCAAGGCTTGTAAAACCAGTGTGTGACCCATCACCCCTTCAAGGCTCTGCTGCACCCCGTGTGCCTCCTCCTCCACCACCACTTAAGTAAGAATCACGCTCGCGAAGAACCAGCGTTACTGACCAGAGCATTAATATCCTTCCAGTTGTCTTAGGATTTAAAAAAAGAAATTTGAGAACCTTTGTTTAAACTTTTGAACAAATAACACTTCCTCAGGTAGCAGAACACCTCAGGTACCTTCTATCCCCTCTCCAGGCGATTACTTCAACTTATGTACTATCCACTACACAGAGGTCCAGTCCTCTCTGGGGGGATCACCACTGTAAATCATTCATTGAATTTACCCAGAAATAACAGGCTATTGCTTGGAACTGTGGGTTTGATAAAGTGTAATTACATTAGGTATAGTTCCTGCCTAAACTGATATGTAACCTTAGAGACGAATGCCTTTGGATTATACATCTGCATAAGATTTCCTCGGGAGTCACTATTTTTGGTGAAATCAGAGTTCTGAGCTACTTAATACCTGAATTTCTAGGTTAACTTTGACTGAGTCTGTAGTTCCTGTGCCAAAGTGTGGCAGAGGCGAAAGTGTTAGGAGCTTTTAGAAGAGAAATTCAGTTTAATTTTTCCCCAGAGGCTTCCTGAGTCTCCCTAGTGCAGAGCTAGTCTGGGGGCCCCAGGAGAAAAGAGTCCCACCACCTTCAGGAGTGAAGTAAGTGTGGACCAGACCTTCCAGGTTTGTTGTATCAGAGTCTGGCATGTCACCATGAAACGACACTGTCATCTCTCCCTCCTCCCGAGGCACCACTGGGCTCAAATATAAATCCTCAAGGCTGTGTGGCCTTGATTTCCCCCATTGAGAAGTGACAATAGAGTATGAGAACTGTTTCGTTGTCCTCGGGTGTCTCAGCCTTGATTGGCTCTCCAAAGTAGCCTGGGCATGTCACCAGAGCCATTGTCCTCTGAGAATGGAGAGAGGCTAGAGCATCGCTCTCTTTTGTAGTCCCTTCTGCTAGGTTTTTCTTTTTCCTGTTCTGTCACCACAAAGAGGTCCTATTTTCTTCCCACAGGGTGCCCTCTGGAACTTTAGAAACCACCCCTCGCTGTGGTCGCCATAGCCCCCGACCCCACCGCCGCCATTATATGAGCAGAGTCCAGTGCTCCTTTAATAATAATACCCACTCCCCCAAAGGTTTTTGTTATGCGCTGCAGGCACTTTTCAGTCCAATTTCCAGACTTAATCATTGTTCTGTAGTTCCCGTCTCCTCTGTGCACACGCCTTATTCCCTCCCTACCAGGAACATTCTGTTCTAGACGCAGTAATCAACTTGCTGTTCTCTGAACACGTCTTATGCTTCTGTCTCTGGGAACTCGTGTTTTTCTCACTTCTGTGAATAACCTTTGCAATTTTGGAAGCCCTGCCCTTTCTTAAAGGTATGGCTCAGTGTTAATTGCAAGTTGGTCTTTTCCATCCCTCAAATAGTGAATCTGTGATTCAGGCAGGAAGTACTTATGGCCACAAGCCAGTTCTTGTGCCCAGAGTGGTGCCCACTGTCCACCAGTGAGCAGAGAAAAGGAAGGCCCAGTCCATACCATCAAGGAGCTCCCCGTGTTTGGTGACACCGACACATCTAAACAACCCAGTGGGATAGGTGCTGGGAGATAGAGCTCTGTGTAAGGGGCAGAGGCGGCCCAAGGGGACGTGGCCAGCTCTGAGCAGGAGCACCAGAGGAGCTCCAGGGCTTCAGGGCTGAGATGCTGAGACACGGGTTTCTGAGGATAAATTGAACTTCACCCCTAGATTTGGGGAGAATGTTTAATCAAGGCAAAAGACAGAGTAGAGAGGCCCCGAGGCGCACGACAGCACGCAGCCCTTCCAGGACGGTGAGCAGGTAGTTTCTGCTTGAACGTGAGGCTGAGGGGCTAAACGCTGAGATAACCGAGAGCCGGCGGAACCAGCCCTCAGGCGGACGCTGGGTTCTCCAGGCCATTCGGGCCCACTGAGACCTCCAGGTTGGAGAGTACTGTGGTTAGATCTGTGTTGGGAATGGTCACTGTAGATTTTGGAGGGGACAGACTGGAAAGTGGCGGGATGGGCGGGTAAGGGGTGCCGGCTGGAGGCCATTGCAGTTGTTCATGGGCAGCCGTGAGGAGAAAGGCCTGGACGGAAGCAGTGGTGTCGCAGCTAGAGCGAGGGTAGGAGTTAGGGACCACAGGACTGTGGGGAGAAAGAGGAGGGGAGAGACTCCAGGCTTAGGCTTGGGCGACTGGGGGGATGGTGACATTAGTAACCGAGGAGGGAACACGGGCGGATGACGATGAGTTCTGTTTGGGAAATGCCAAGTTCAAGGTCCCCGTATATGTGCGGGCAGACGTCGCCAGTTGGCGCCATAGATCTGAAGGACGAGAGAAAAGGGATGAACTGCAGGTGCCCACACGGATGAGAGCGGGGCGTGCGCGGGGCAGGGCCCTGGGGACCCAGGAGACACCCTCCTTGCCCCGGGCACGGGAACTAGCCGTGCACGTGCCTGCCGCCCCTCACAGGCTTCTGGAGCCAGAGCGTGGAAGCTGCCTCTCCCCCCTTCACGCCCTCCCTCAGCTCCTCACAGCGAGCTCTCGAGCTCGCTCTCTCGACTTGAACTGATCACCGTCCACCAGTGAGTATCGTTTGAGAACTATTGTGCCATTTGTCCCTACAGCAACCTAATATCAAACAGAAGTTTGTGGCCCTCCTGAAGCGGTTTAAAGTTTCAGATGAGGTACGACCCCTTACTCCCGAGGTTGACGGTGAGTAGAGTCCCCTGAGTCACACCCTCATTCCTGGGGTGCATTCTTTGTTGCCACTGGGAGTCAAGATTCCGGGGCCCCCAAGCGAGAGGGCAGCTAAAGAAGGGCTTTAAGCTCCTTTAAGAGGGAAAGAAAGGCTTCTCATGTAGCACCCAAGGCTTCTCAGTATTTGGAGACGGGTGGCAGGGTTACACCCAGCCATCACCTAATACCAAACCTCGGGTTTGGGGGTCAGTAACAAATCCGGTTGTCGTCGTTGGCTCCCTTTTCCTCCCATCCCAAGGGGACATCGTGAGCAGCAGCCCGTAGGGTGGGAGTGCTGTCGATAATCAAACCTTGAGTCACCGAGAATTGGCCATTAATAGAGAAGCAGCCCGGGCTCTGCCCAGCCTGATACCAGTTTTCACAGACTCCTTTTCTCAGTGCACTGAAAAAAGGATGAAGACAAAAATTGTTGAGAGCTGTCCTTGTCGCGTGGGCTGTAGGAGGGCAGAGGTAGCCCGCACAGGGTCGTTAGGCCTCCGGGTTTCTTGTGCCCATTCATTAGGAGAAGCATGCTGGCACGTCCACTTTTCTTCCTGACACCAGGTCGAGAGTGTGAGTGTTAAAGGCACCGAAGGCAGAAGGTGGCCTCCCCACATCCCTGCTCTCAGGGCTGGATCACAGCCAAGACATCAAGATTGCCCCGATGAGTGTGAAGTCATGGCATGTCCCTTAGCGGGGACTAGTGAGGGAGGCCAGTGGTGCCTGTCCAGGAGGAAGGAGCTGCACGTCTACCATCGTTGTCATAGGGGTGACCCCGAACTCAAAGGTTTTCTCCCCCTGCAGGTGGGCTTTGGGCTGGAACACGTATCCCGGGAGCAGATTCGCGAGGTGGAGGAGGACTTGGATGAACTGTATGACAGTCTGGAGATGTACAACCCCAGCGACAGTGGCCCTGAAATGGAGG
The DNA here is from genome assembly GCA_004026545.1 of Mormoops blainvillei. Lineage (NCBI taxonomy): Eukaryota > Metazoa > Chordata > Mammalia > Chiroptera > Mormoopidae > Mormoops > Mormoops blainvillei. The sequence continues at coordinate 53,788 of PVJD01008962.1, forward strand.
AGACAGAGAGCATCCTTAGCACTCCAAAGCCCAAGCTCAAGTGAGGCCCGGCTTCCTCTAGCAGATGGTCTCCTCGCTCCTCTACTTCCCGGACCCCTTCCCCCCTTCCCCTCCCCCGCCCCCCATTACCAGGGAGTCTTGGTTCTTCATTCTTGTCGAACTTCCAGCTCTCTGGATAAAGATCATTATTTTGGCTTCTCATTGGCAAAAGTCCTGATGGGACTTCTCCTGAAGTCCTTCTCTCCAGGTCACTACTTGTCCAGCCTCTGCCGTGTCCTTCCTCACCAGCTGTCCTTGAAACCCAGGCCGTTGCTCTTTCCTGCATACCAGCTCTACGCAGCGCTCCAGGAGCGGCTGTGCTGGGCCCCGGTGGCCACTGACCCTGGCTGTGCTTCCTCACCGCAGGCCCTTCTTCGAGGGGATGTCGCAGTCCAGCTCACAGACGGAGATCGGCAGCCTCAACAGCAAGGGCAGCCTCGGAAAAGACGCCGCCAGCCCTGTGAGCGGGCCGATGGCTGTGGGGCGGGGGGAGGGATCTGGGAAGTGCCGGGGCCTGACACTTGGGGCCCTCTGCCCTTGGCTCATGTTGTGACCTCCGAAGAGCAGCCTCCTCTTGTTTCAACCTCGGTGGTCCTCGTCCCAGTCCCGGCTGGGGGCTTAGTTCTCTGAGGGCATTGCTGTAGCTCTTCGCCTCTTCTTTTTGGTCTGAGCCTACCGTGGCTTGGAGCCTTCTCTCCGAGCGCACACACACGGCGCCTCAAAACCTCTCCCTCAACGTCCATCCCATGGCATCTGGCCAGCGGTAGACAGTCCGGCATTCCAGGCTGGGGAAGAGCGGGTGCAGAATGGGCAACAAGCCCACAGGTCTGTCTGTGCAGGAGACACTGCACATGTGTAGGTTTATTCATAGAGGGGGCAGTGCTCTCAGACAATTCAGAGTTTAGTGGGCAGGTTTCCATTTCGCCAGTGAGCAGGAGGAAAAAGAGGCTGACTGCTCTAGTACCCCAAGAGCCCAGCGTCACCCTGGACCGTGCTCTGTCCCTGGTTGGGAAGCTCCTCCCAGCAGAGGATACGAGGCAGGAGCCCAGGTTGGTGCTGTAACTACCTCAGGCACTGGGAGGCTGTTCTTCCTCTCATTTACGACTAAAGGCAAGAAGACATCATGCATGATTTTAGAAACCCCAGTGTCTTTTCTTAGATCAAAGAAACTGAATCCTTTAAGTCCTCCTATTCTTGCCACTGTAAGAGAGGAATACAGAATTCATCCTGCAAATAAGTACTCATAGTGGGGAAATAACATGAAGCTCGTTCCCTGAAAAGCGTTGTGTCTATGGAAGGGCTACCACCTGTCCCAAGTGTCTGCAAACCATCAGGAGCTGGCGGGCTGGCGGGCTGACGTACTGCCTGCCGCCACCAGGTGGGGCTGTCTTCCACTGAATCCCTCTCCCTGGTGAAGGCTGAGCAGGCACCGTCTGGCCCTGGAACAGTGACACCAGGTGGCGTTAGGGAGGCCGCGTCACCGAGAATCCGGCCAGGGAGAATCCGGCCACTTGGCAGACCCTGCGCTTTGAGCAACACCGCAACCCAGGCCCATGTGACCTGGAGCTGAGGATGCCTCGCTTGACTATTTATGTTTAGGGTGTGGCTCATCTTTCTCCGGGGAGGGGAGGGGGGCGCGGCTGGATGGCCCTGCTGAATCCTCACTGTGCACGTGGACTCATCCTTGACCACTAGAGCCAGATCCATCTTAAATATAAATATAAGTGATGAGGACTTGGCCAAAGGAGGACCAGTTCGGTGTCCTAGGGACGCAGAACAGGGCTCAGCTGTAACACAGTGCAATTAAATGATTCACAGGTAACGGCCCTGAAGCACGAGCATAGCACCTGGCTTACGGTGAATCTCAGTAAATGCTGGGATTGTTGGTATTAAATCAGTAAAAGAAATAAGTCTCTACAATAGAGTGGCCTCAGGGCCCCTGTTTAGGCAGAACATTCATTTGGGGAAGGGGAGGGCTGGGTTGGGAGCCTGTGCTCTGGAGTCAGACTTCTGAGTTTGGATCTTGACCTCATCACCACCGACTGCGTACTTGGAGCAGTTGCCATGCCTTCGTTCCCTCGTCTGTGTAGCTGTTTAAAGCACACGCCTTACAAGGCAGTGTGAAGATACAAATGAGAGAATGCAGGTGCAACCTCTAGCACGGTGTTTGGTTGTTGATGGGCAGAATGATTTACTGCAACTGATAGAATCTAGGTGTCTTTCTAGTGAGTCTTTTGAACTCTGATTTCCTTGGCCAGATTTCATCCTCGCTTTGCTGATTCTCCGTGACATTTCTACTTTGGAGAACCCCCCCCCCCCCGCCCATATGTCTTGGTGTGGGTGTGCAACTTTGGAATTCTTTCGTGTGAAAGGCACTTCGGGAAGGGAATGCAGAGCGAAGCTGTGTTCGTACGCGGAGAGCTTCTGAATGTATTAGGGAAAAAAGACTGAGTGCCTACGTAGGCAGGCCCACACCTGTCCATCCTCTTTCCCTGATATCCTGCGTTGTTCGTAATTTTTCTTTTCCCCAAATTTTAGAGGATTTAGTTTATTGCTAGAACCAGAAGGGATTCTAATAGAAATTATTACAATCGTTGAGTTTTCCCAAGGCTTCAGCACACAGAAGCAACATGATTTGGCTCTCTAAGTGGATAGCAACAGGCCCTGACAGCCCAGGAGATGTAGACTTTCAGCCAAGACTGCCTGCTGCTAAAAACTGCTATTTCCATAGCACTAGAAATAATGGCGTTGGAGGCTGGCTAGTGCTTCATAAAAATGACGGCCGAGACTAACCCCCACACACGCAGAAGCCTGTGCACCCTCCACAGCAGCCAGTGCCGCCCCGTGGGCGCGGCGCTCCCGTGTCCTAGCCCCTCCCTCCAGTGCCACACAGCCGGGCACGGCTGCTGCGCTGCCGGCGTCCTGGGGGCCTGCAGTGAAAAAGGCCCAGTATTTATAGGGGCAGGGAGAGAAGTGTGGAGTGACCGAGTTTGCTCCTGGTCGGGTTTCTTGGGAACACCTAGAAGAGTGACTCAGTAACCGGCAGTGCCTCTAACCCCAGTCCAAGTTAAAGGCCTTGCCGGGTGTGGCAGCTTTGCCGTGGAAACACGCTGTAGTGGTCATGGGGCTTGACTAGAGGCCATGCTGCTTCAAAACCTTCCAGCAGAGTGGCGCCATACTGAGACCCAAACCGAGCGAGACCCTCCTCAGACTTAAGCCTGAGCAGGACTTGAACATAGTTCTTCTGTTAACATTGGTTATGACCGCGTGTGGTCTGGGTGCGCCTGTCATGTGCGGCTCTGAGCCAAAACACCTCCAGATCTGGGGCCACAGGGTCTGGTTAAAGCATGCTGGGTAGTCTTGTAGATGGCTTCTCAACCAGGGATGATTTTTACCTCCCAAGGTATGTTTGGCAGCGACTGCAGACGTTTTTGGTTGTCATAACAGGAGGCAGGGTGGGGATCCGGGCTGCCGCTGGGATCTAGTGGGTAGAGGCTAGGGATGCTGTTAGACACCCTACAGTGCACAGGACGGCACTCTCACGGGGAAGGATCTGACCCAAAAGGTAAATAGTGCCAAGATGGAGAAGCCCTGGCTCGGAGAATGACCGAGGCCTGCTTCTGTGGTCCTTGCTCATTCGTTCGCCAAGTGATCCTTTAGCCTGTTAGCCTGATGTTTCTCGATGTGCTTTCATTTATTGCTGCTTAGAGGAAGGACTTTGAGTAAGCAGGAGGAAGTGAGATATCCTTGATCTTTTTGGACTTCCTGGCTCCCCACAAGAACCGAAGAGACTCACTGAGACCAGTGCCTTTTCTCCAGAGCGTTTGAGATCTTGCTTCCTGGCGTTGTCATCAATAGGCTCAAACAAACTCTTGTAACAATTTTTTAAAATATATCTTTTCTCTAAGCCCCACAACCCTCAACTGATCACGACTTTGATGTTGGTATATATGCACAGCCCGAGGAATATTAGCAAATATGAATATCTGGCTATGTATCTGTATTTGGAAAATAAATTTTTAATATTTATGAGAAATGCTGATAAGAGTCAGATACAAAGGGAGAATTAATTCACACCCAGATAGCTTAACACTGGGAGTATTTTGCTTGGTGTATTCCGTTTGAGGGTTTTCTAGATGTGTGTACCAAGCAGAAAGCATTTGGCTGCCATGGACGTCTTTAGTCTCAAAGTCGAAGACCTGAGCTGTAAGATCACCGTTACTCTCAGCAATTTCTGGCAGGCAGAAGAGGCCCGTATGTTCCTCCCGGGCAAGGGGCTCACTGAGTCCAGGGCAGGGTTCCATGGATCCCACAGTGAAGCCTTCTAGACTGTGAGCTTCTCTTCCCTGGTGACACCTTGGGAGGCTCAGAAACTCCGGCTTCTGTATCTCGCTGTTACTGATTTAATGATTCTAAAAATAACTGACCCTTCTGAGGCTTAGTTTTCACCAAAATAACCTCTATATAAGATGAAAATCCCGAAGATTTTATTAGATCTTTAGATTAGGTGAAAGTATTTTAAGTTTCTTAGGTACCTAGAAAACAATTTAGTGGTAATTATTTGGATTGGTGATAACTAATTATTATAATTTTTACAGATGGAATTGGCTGCTCTAGAAAAAGTCAAATCTGCTTGGATTAAAAATCAAGATGACAGCTTGACTGAAACAGACACTCTGGTATGCACGGCTCTGTCTCCTATTTCAGCTGTTTAAAGTAGTTTCTGTATCTTTAGAAATAAAGGCAAAAAGACCGTCAGGACTGTCATGGGAATTTTGCCTACATTTGTGGACTTGTGAATGTCCTGTGTTCTCTCTCTCCTGAAATCCTCGCCCATGGACATAACCTACCCTGGGGGCCAGGTTAGTCCCCAAATTAGTAAACCAGAAACGTTACCATTCTGCCCTTTAATCTGATCAAATGCCAGTTTGAAGAATCTCTCACTCTCTGTTGCCCTCATTACTCCTGAGAGGAACGGAGACCAGTGTCTTCCTCTAGAAACCACCCCTTCCTCCCATGCAGCTTGGACTACGGCCAGGCAGATGCAACATTAAATCTCCAAGGAATGGTCAGCTCCTTACTCTGAGAGCAGGCCAAGCCCTAGTGAAATGCAATGGACTGGCTGGGGTACGCAATTTAATTACACATGTGAGTTCCACGCACATACACTGGGCAACTGTATGTGCTGGGCGCTGAAGTTGCAAACATGAGAACACACATCTGCCTGCAGGAGACAACCCTGCAGCAGGAAAGCTGACCTGTGCACAGCCGGCATCAAGGCCCAGGGAGGGACGGAGGGATTCCAGCAAGGGGAGGAGTTCCATCGGAGCTGGGCCTTGCAGGATATGCTGCAGTTCATCCAGGGAGACTGGAGGCTGGGCACGGTGGCGGGGAGCAGAGAATTTGACCGAGCACCTTCTGGTGGGGGGTGCTGTGCGTCAGCCTCGCAGTGAGACCTGCAAGTTTAGTGGAATCCAAGAAAGGATTATTTTAGGCTTATGTTTCTTATAGTAAATAATGCATTAAAGATCCGGTGTATGACAAACCTTAGGCTTGAGTCAAGGGTGACTTAAAGCGCACTCTGCAGCGTGTACTCTCTGGCTCACCAGTAACCTGAGTGGCCCGGCGTGCCCTCTCGCCCACTTTGGTCCATACTGCACAGTGGCCATTGAGAAATGGAATTTAATCCATCACTTCACAATCAAAACTCTCCTTCCCACCTAGAGAAGCTAGAACCCTCAATTTGGGTTTCTGTGTTGACAAATAATTCATAAACGTAGAGGACAGACCGAATATTAAGACAGTGTCCCGCACAGTGGGTGCACCCGGTTATACAGTGAGAGTGTTCTCACGGGGTGAAGTAGGAGCTTTAGAAAAGGAGAGGGAAGGACTGACACTCTGGTGGTGGTGATGGGCGCTGGCATAACTCGGCAAGGCTCCTGGTGGCGCTAAGTGAGCAGGAACCCTCACTGTTTCCTTTTCTCCTCGGCAGGAGATCACTGACCAGGACATGTTTGGAGATGGGAGCACAAGTCTGGTTGTGCCAGAAAAAGTCAAAACTCCCATGAAGTCCAGCAAAACGGATCTCCAGGGCTCTCCCTCACCCAGGTATGCAGGATGGGAAGGAACTCGGGAAGCAGGGGGTAGAATGAAGGAAGCCAACAGATGGTACGAGTCCTTACCAGCGGCTTGTGGGCTGGCAGTGGCCTGGGGTCAGAGGGGCTGTTTCACCGTCTCCTTTGCACGTGTCTGGCAGCAAAGTGGAAGGGGGACACACTCCGCGGCAGAAGAGGAGCACACCCCTGAAGGAGCGGCAGCTCTCCAAGCCCCTGAGTGAGAGGACCAACAGCTCTGACAGCGAGCGATCCCCGGACCTGGGCCACAGCACACAGGTACCCTCTGGCGTCCCTGGGCCTTGGTTTCTGTGTTGTCGTCTTCCTGGGCAGTTAGGTGAGAGGAAACGAGGACTACTTTGAAGTGCTCTAAATAAAAGTTTGAAAAGCAGACCCACATAGAGAAGTCTAGCATTCTTGTTGTTTACCCCTAGTCTGGAATTGGCTTCGGGGCTGTTTGCAGGGAGTCAGGGCCTGGAGGGAGAAATGCCAGCATGTCCCAGCCTGCTGGCAGCCCGGAGTGGCAGTTCCATACCTTCTGGTTTGTTCTGCCACCATCAGGCATCGGAGTGGAGATTGTGTGCTGACTCGGGTTCTCGAAGGTGGCAGCCATCAGGGTCTCACTGGACAACCCCAGCCTGAACTCTGATACTGTTAGTGCTGCCGTGGGCCCATCATTCCGATCTCAAGCTGGCAAATCAAGAGTAAAACGCTTTGATTGCAAGACCTTAGAGAGTGGGCTGGAATAGAAGTGCAGAAGAAACTGGACCCTGGGGACTGTGTTCTCCTTTTGAAGACCAATGGTACCAGGGGTTGGGGAGAGACTTTATCTAAACTGACACCTCACACAGCTCTGGTTCTTCTGGAGTTAACAGCAAGCCTGCTCGTTTACCCGATAAATGCCATTGAGAGGAAAGTTTGTGTCAGTGTGGCTTCCTGAGTTTGATGCCATTACCTAGCCGAAAATGAACCCAACACTAGAATAGCCCAGGGCCTGAGGCGACGTGCTGTCCTTCTGGTTCGTCTTTGGTCCTGGAGTGCCTGTCGCCGCCGTGGCAGCAGGGCCCCCACACTGCGCTCGTTGTCACTCTCATTAGTTCTCTCCCCAGTGCCCTCATTTCTGTCCCCATGAGCACCTGCTCAGCGTCCTCCCCCGTCCTGGTCCTTCCATGCCACCTGTCCTGTCTGCCCCCTTTCTTCGTTCCCCCTCGTGGGATGCCTCGTATGCTTCCAGCTTTGCCCGTTCCTGTTGGGCGGGCTGCTGTGGCTTTGTTCCCGCAGTTGCATGTGTTCTCTGAGGGCTCTCTCTGCTTGGTCTTTGTCCTTCTCATTTCCACTGTGGTCTGGCCCATGGGATACTGGGTCTGCCCCACAAATTCCTAGTCTCTTCGAATACCCCTGCTTCAGGAATCCTCCACCCACTAGCCTACCCAGCGCCACCCTCAGGCTCCCAGGGGACTGCCTCACAAGACACTTTTGTCCCTGCAGATTCCAAGAAAGGTGGTATATGACCAACTGAATCAGATTCTGGTGTCAGATGCAGCCCTCCCAGAAAATGTCATCCTCGTGAACACCACGGACTGGCAGGGCCAGGTAAAAGTGCTCGGCTGCAGGGCCCGGAGGAGAGGCTCTGGAGAGCAGGCAACCTCAGGGGCGTGATGTGAGGGGCAGGGCATGGAGGGGTAAGAAAAGGATCCCTGTATCTCAGCCTCCTCCTGCCTGAACTAAGCCCACAGCTCTGGACTCTCGTCCCATTTCTGTCATTTTCCAGCCCATGGGACCTTAGGTCACTAACTTTCCGTTCCTCAATTCTCTCATCTGTGAAAAAAGCAACAGTATCACCTGCCCTACCTTCTTCCGGGTGGCTGTGCGTGTCAGAGAGCATCACGGGAGCAAAGTCCCGTAGAAGTGCCAAGTGCTGCAACAGCTGGTGGCTGCCCGTAGTTTCCATGAAGGCAGTTCAGAAGGGGCAGAGCGTCAGCCCCCACCCCGCTGCTGCCCACCCAGTTAAATCTCCGTGCCCGAGACCCTCTTCCCCAGTGGTCTGAAGGACAGAGGACAGGGTCCCGCAGCTTGGTCTGGGCACTGCCTGCCCTCTTGGCGCCTGTCAGGGAGGAGCTTCCCTGCCCCGTGGCCTTATCGGTGTCCCTGCTTCTTTCCTCCCCAACCCCAGTATGTGGCGGAGCTGCTCCAGGACCAGCGGAAGCCTGTCGTGTGCACCTGCTCCACCGTGGAGGTCCAGGCCGTGCTGTCCGCCCTACTCACCCGCATCCAGCGCTAGTAAGGACTCAACTCCTCTCCTGCCCCTGGGGACTCCTCTCACCGCACCCTTCCACCCTGACTTCCAAGCAGTGACAGGACCCCCGGACCTCGTCACACCCGTAGTCCACACCAGTGCATGGCGGGTCAGTGGCAGGTCATGGTGCTTGGGTGTCCCTGCTGGCCCCAGAGGGTCAGGGCATGAAAAATGTCACCCACCTGCCTTCCCTGACTCCCCACCTGGACTTCTGCCACAGCTTGACCTGCCTCATCCTCTTCTTAAACCCAGGATGGAGAAGGCTGGAAAGGGAGAACCCAGGGTTTATAAAGACCCTTTATGCCATCCCTCTAACTGTCCTGTGCTGCTTGGTGTCCAAAGTCAGGGCTTTCCCTCCCAGGACCTCCTGTGGAACCCAGAGTCTCTGCCGGGGGGAGATGGGGCATTCTGGCATCTGGGTTCACGCCCACCTGACCCCAGAAGCATCACTGACCTGTCTCCCTGTCAACCTTAGCCGACTCTGTCTTCCTTCTAGACAGTGACCTCTCCTCTCTGATCCTGGATGTCTCCCTAATTTCAAAAGCACTGGCTTATTCCCTTTCTCTGTATTATTTTGTTTGTTGGTTTGTTTCTCCCTGTGGGTTGTTGAGATCAAGTCAAGTCTGAGCTTGGAGCCTTCCTCTGAGCAGGCTGCTGGCAGACCTCCGGGAAGTGGTTGTGACTGTCCCCTTGCTCCCCAGCTGCAACTGCAACTCCTCCATGCCGAGGCCGGTGAAGGTGGCGGCACTGGGCGGCCAGACGTACCTGAGCTCCATCCTCCGGTTCTTCGTCAAGTCGCTGGCCAGCAAGACCTCCGACTGGCTTGGCTACATGCGCTTTCTCATCATTCCCCTCGGTAAAGACGCCAGATCCCGCCCCAGTATCAGGGCGGTGGGTTGGGTCCGCGGAAGGAGCAGTTAGGGACCACAGGCCAGGCCATCATCCCATCCCCTAACCAGCTCAGCTTCTCTGGTCTCCACCTACCAGGTTCTCACCCTGTGGCCAAATACTTGGGCTCAATCGACAGTAGATACAGCAGCACCTTCCTTGATTCTGCCTGGAGAGACCTGTTCAGTCGCTCGGAGCCCCCAGTGTCAGGTAATGACCCCTTGTGAGGGATCGAGACAGAATGTGCCCAGTTTGGGGAGAGGTAGCCTTGACTGAAGGACGCTGTGCTCATGCCTCCTGCCCCTGCGACTCTAACTCCCCCATCACTTCGCGTGTTCGTCTTCTCATCTTTATTAAGAGGAGGCCCATTAAGCGTAGCCCTTCCACCCTGGATGCTTTTAGTCTCTGCTGTTTGCTCTGCTCCTGCACATCTAGAAATAAGGAGGGCCATGGGGGGCAGTGCTTGGGGGACGTGTCTAGTCGTACAGATCAGATATGAGCAGAGAATAGCTCCGTAGCAGTCTATGGATAAACAAACACCACCGCACCAGCCATGTTGTCCTGAAGGACAGTGAAGCGGCAGGGACCGGAGTGAGCTGGAGCTCGCGAGGCTGAGGTGGCACACGCCTCCTCAGACCCTGAGAGAAGTGCCAGGCACAGACTGGCGGAGTGGAGCGGAGTGGAGGGGCTCCCCCGGGTTACAAGGTCGGTGTGAGCACAGATGGAGGCCCGGAGCAACGCGCGGCCAGCCTGGGAGAGAGCGGGGCTGTGAAGAACGGCAGGCAGGGGTCGGGAGGGAGAGGACGGTGCTTTGGCCCCTGGTGCCTTAGAGTCAAAACCATCAGATCTGTAGGACCTCTGCCTCCACGCACGGGTCTCAGGAAGGGGCCTCTCCGTGGGTCGCCGGGTTTGCCTGCCGAAGCCGGCCGGAGTTACCGCCTGGCTCTTTGCAGAGCAACTGGACGTGGTGGGGCGGGTGATGCAGTACATCAACGGCGCGGGCGTGACACACCAGCTTCCTGTGGCTGAAGCCATGCTGACCTGCAGGCATAAGTTGTAAGTTTCACTTTGGGAGCTTTCTTAAAAATAGGTGGGCTGGGCTAGATCCATCTCGACTCTTGGCTTTTTCACATCTTCCTTCCTACCCCGTTTCCCTGTGGAGGAACCCAGGAAAACGCAAGAGGCAAAGAGAGACCGTGTTTTTACTATCTCCCATCCAGGCCCACCCTCCCTTGCCCTGGGCCTCTGCACCCACCTGGGTGTCCTCATACAGAGAAGCCCCCCACCCAGGGACTGAAACTCCCAAGTGGGAGCAGGGGTCTTTTGCCTCCATTTTGTGGCTCCTCACGCCACCCTGAAACCTGATGGAAAGGTGCCACGCAGTGTTTGGACTCCTGTAAAACCTCCATAGTACATGAAAAGCCCCCCATATGGTCTCGCCCACTAACTGCAAGGCTCTCCCGTCTCTCCCGACAGCCCCGATGAAGACTCGTATCAGAAGTTTATCCCCTTCATTGGCGTGAGTACTGACCCCCTCTCCCCTGCACCTCGCCCGCTCTCTCAGCCTCCCGTCCCCCCACACTCACATGCATGCACACGGAAGACTCATCTAGACAGCGGGCTCATCCGGAGGCGGTTCTCCCCGGGACATCTGGCGATGTCTGGAGACTGGGTTGTCACAGCTGGGAGTGGGGGTGCTGCTGGGATCTCGTGGGAAGAGACCAGGATGCTGCTGAACACCCGGCCGTGCGCAGGGTGGCCCCCACAGGGAACGACCCGGCCCACGTGTCAGCCGTGCTGCGGTGGAGAAGTGCGGGGCTAGCACGTGTGCTGACCGTCCCTGTCAGTGTCTCCTTCCCAAAACCGTGCACTGTCCCCAGATCGTCGCTGGCGCCTCCTCTTTAGTGCACCAGGCCCCGAACCCAACACCCTGGCCCAGACCGTGGCCTCCAGCGCACAGCCCGGCGGGCCCGGGAGAAGAAAGCTGCCTCACAGAGAGCGATCGGTGGTGTCCTGAAGGGAAGTCCGAGAAATAGGCTGTTTCTGTCTTCAGGGTCAGAAAGACTGCTGAGAATAAGGGCCTCTTTCCCCTGTCTAGCTGGGGGAATCTCTCCACTAGTGGATTTTGAAAGTAAAGGGAACACCTCATGGGTATCTCTGGTGTCAGATAGGACCGATCTTTGGTTCTTTTGGTGGTCGCTGGGCCACAAGACAGACCTATGAAGAGAGGGAGCCCTGAGGGGACAGCTGACCTCCTGCCGGGGCCAAACTGCACTGTAGAAGCATAAATGAGACTCAGATTTCTATGTCTGAGACGATCGAACTTCCCCGCCAAATCTGCTTGCTCCCTTTGTCCGCGCGGCCTTCTCGAGGAGGCCTCCTGGCTCCTGGGGCGGAGGGGCAGGTAAGGGCCCGGCGCCCCCATCCCTACTCTCTGCTCATCTCTGTGCTGGACGTCTCGAGCATCTTGGGAGATGCCTGAGCCTGGGGAAGTGCATGTGCCCCTTCTCGTGCCTTCCAAAGCCTCCCTTCTGCCTGGTCCGGTCAGTTCCCTTTAGCCACTGGGGCTGCTCCCCTGGCTGTGTCGGGGGCCCCGGACTGTATCCTGTAGCCTGGGTGGCGGTTGACTCACATCACAAAGCTATGGGTCGCTACCCACTCTGGCCTCACAGCCAGGGGAGAGGGATAAAAAAATGTGAAATTGAAACACAGGAGGTGGCAGCCTCCTTCAGTGCCGCGGGGGGGAAGAGGAGTCATATCCGGGAAGCTCAGTGTCGCTGTGTTACTGCCTGGGGTCTAAGAATGCGCAGGAAATTTGGGGCAAGTTTCAGTGAATGGCAGCATTGTGTTGTGAGCGGTGAGCCTCAAGGGGACCATCTGCACACGGTCTTCACCTCACATCAGCCCCCTGCGTCCACCGGGGGCCTCCCAGCTCTGCCGAGCCCCTTGCCCGGTGCCAGAGCCCCGCCTGCCCATTCACAGGACTTCGGTCCCTTGACACCACAGCTCTTAGTCTGTCTTTAGCTGTACCCTTTGCTGGCCGCTGGAGGGTACCCTCTGCCCTTCCCAGAATTTACCGTGCGGCACCTAAAATTATTTGGGAAGCTGGAATCAAGCCCACTGCCTTAGAGGGGGTGAAGCTGGGACCCGGACTCCAGGAAGTCTGGAAGGGAGGAAGCAGGAAGCAGCATGGCTGCTTCTGGACTTGGTGCCACCGGCAGATGTGCAGAGAGCTCCTCCCCGCGGCTTCCGGAAGACGGTCTTCGCCTCTCTCTCGGTCTTCATCTCTCTCTCTGACGTGAGGAGATGGCCTCTTATCCTTGTAATCTGGGACGAAAGGGGATCGTTTGCCCTTGCTCTTACCCCTGGAGAAGAGCCACAACATCTGCGCCCCCACCTCATTTTTGGAGCTGGGTGTTTTCATATCTCTTAAAGATCTGGGCTTCCCTGGATTTGCAAAAATTTTTAAAACCTACGGTCAGAGAACGTGTATTGATGGCTGTCGTAGCCAACCACCTGCTTCCAGTTGGATCAGAACGTGCACCGCTTCGGTGAGAGGACCTAACTCTGTCTCTTCTTTCCTCCCAGGTGGTGAAGGTGGGTCTGGTTGAAGACTCTCCTTCCACTACCGGTGAGTGTGGGACCCCTTTGCCTCTGTGGAGTGAGGACAGGGCCTTCCTGGCCTCCTCTCTGGTCCAGCAGGCTGGAAAGTGAAGACCTTGGGTGGCCTTGGTGAAGTCAGGGTTTGAGTAGGACACTGGGCACCCTCACTTCCCAGCAAAGCTCTGGCAGGGGATGGTGGGCGGGTACGAGGCCCAGAGGAGAGCAGGCTGCCACTGAGCCAGAGGGGCACCTCAGCTCCTTGCCACCAGCGGGTCAGGGCTGGCTTCCCCTGGCCAACTGTGTTTGTCACCTGATAGGTGATGGGGACGACTCACCTGTGGTCAGCCTTACTGTGCCCTCCACCTCACCGCCCTCCAGCTCGGGTCTGAGTCGAGATGCCACAGCCACCCCTCCTTCCTCCCCATCCATGAGCAGTGCCCTGGCCGTTGTGGGGTAAGGCTCTCTCACTCCTACCTGTCCTTCCTGCTGTGCTCTCCGTCAGGGTCCAGGACTTCCCTGCTGCCTGCGGCATCATGGCACAGTGATAGCACACTGAGTTCAGAGGGTAGAACGGTGGTAAGAACACTGGAGCGAGAACGCAGAGACTCGGGTCACTAGCCAGGCAAGCCACCACATGGCTCCGTCTGCCGTGCCTGTCTCACAGAGTCACGGG